>OZ024859.1:3025949-3028449 GCA_964017155.1 Oasisia sp. SBJ-2009
ATGAAATAGAGTAACCGAAACAATTGTATCTACAGTCACGAGGAACATCTTTTAATATAGGCTGGTCAGATGATTTTTATTTAAAAAAAAATATGCTTTGGCACATACCTCCAATTCCTATTGGCGTAATGACGTCATGGTTTTGGCCAATTGTCAGATTAAGTCATAAACATGTACATATGTTTTAGGTATGCTCCACAACCGAAACCTGTGCCCCTAGTAACATTTATGTTACGTAATCACCACTTTGTCTAGCAGCACTTAGTCATTGTTGACGTCATCGTTACGTCATATGACCGCCTATGAGCCAGCTGATTCAGCATCTAATCAGAGCTATTAGATAAGAGCACGGGTACCCCCTGTGGAACCAAACGCGCACAGATCTCGCTCAAACTCGGACGTCTCGTCGTTTAGAACGGTATATGTTCTAAGTTGTTATACCATCCGTGTGAGGGCGTTGAATGTTCAAAAGCCCCAGCTCGGATGTATTAACTCTGATAAAATATTTCGACGCGAAACGCTGGACCTTATGAATATATTACATTTAAAATGAATAAATGCACTCTCTGTCACCGCAATTTTATGTAATCCAAACCTAATTATATATATATATATATATATATATATATATATATATATATATATATATATATATATATATATATATATAATATAATATTAATTAAACTTTATTTTAACACCATCAAAACCGGGACGTCTGTTCCGTTCACGGGTGTGTACAAACATGTAAATAACTAGACGTTGTGATAATAAATTTGCGTATACTAATTAAATAATGATGAAAGTAATAAAATATAAAGTAGTGACACGCTGTGATAAATTAAGTCATATATGTATTTACACATTAAATTATATTTAAAATGATTACTAGATATATGAAATTAGAAGCAAAGCACTAATGCTAGCAATATTGCAGTGATAGCAATAGACATAAATATATTAATAATATATATGTCTATAAATATATTTACACACACACACACACACACACACACACACACACACACACACACACACACACACACACACACACACCCACACACATAACACACATAACATGTATGTATAATAATAATAGGTTAAGCTAAAATATAATGTTTATTGTGTAAAACTAGTTATGTAGAAAATATGAATGTCTTTAATTGTTTCCTAAATTGTGCTAGATTGCCGTTGTCGCGCATATTCCTAGGGAGTTTGTATATATATATATATATATATATATATATATATATATATATATATATATATATATATATATAGGTAGATATGTATAGATATATATATATATATATATATATATATATATATATATATATATATATATATATATATATATATATATATATATATATATATATATATATATATATATATATACATAGATATATATAGATATACGTTATATAATGCTATCATATTACGTCTTTTGCGTGGACACGTCAACAACACAATATTTGTCTGCCGTGTCTTTTTTTGCAGACACAGGAAGCGATACAGAACCAGACACCGTCGGACTGTCTTGTTTTGATTTGTGGTTAACAATATTGCATTGCTTGTTGGGTGGTAGACGTATTTTAGCGAGACGTATTCGGCTTGTAAAATCATGAAAATAGGCCGGGAGAACACGTCGGCAATTTGCCTGCATTCAGATACTCGTATATTTATAAATATCAGGGAACCTATGCATGGTCTACAACATACAGCGATATGGATATATAAATAGGTAATAACATGACTTTCTTCCAATTCCATTTCGATTTCTGTGAAGATGGACATTTATTAATTTTAGGCTGGAACAGAAATCTACCCGGGGATAGAGTCACCGGCACTGATTTCATATTTCAACTACCCATAATCAAATAACACCCACGGTTTGAGACAGACAACATAGCCTCAGTGTCACGTGATCTATCGTGATTAATGGATATGGATATATGGATATATGGATATGTAGGTTTGTCCTATCCATATTTTAAAAAGTAATGGATAATATTTATTGCACACTATCACGTAAACGTGCAAAATGCATAGGTGCTTAGTGGAGTGAAGCACTGCAGTTGTGTTTATTACCGTATTAGATACAAGCAACAGTAAACTGTGCGTATTTGTGTGTATTTGTATACATTAAAGTAATACTACCTATTAATTCCTCACCATAATCCGTATTGAATGTACGTCTTTATATTAAAGTGTCCGATCCACTACTGTTACGCAACATAAACGAGACAACTGTTGGTGAAGATTATCATTGATACGACTTGTCTGTACCATGACATGTGATTCTCGTTGCATGTGTAATAATGTAATAATAATAATAATAGACAACTGACGATTGTGGTTTTAAAAATAACGCTAATAACAACAACATCAAATCGAAATAAAATAAACGTGCAAACGGCCGATCACTATCGCACGTGAAAGAGCGTGCTTAAATGACAGGCCTACTTGTAAAAAGTTGGGTAATTTGATTCACGCTGAT
>OZ024859.1:3033449-3040949 GCA_964017155.1 Oasisia sp. SBJ-2009
CTAAAACAACCATAATAAATAAACCGATATAAATAATTACTAAAATATGTAAATGACATTAATAATTACAATATAAAAAGGTATGGAAATAATCTTCTGGTTAGAAACACTTTGTAAAACCTTGTTATTTATTACACAAAAATCATAAATAAATCTAATAAAGAATACAAATTATAAAATAAAAATTACGACATCAATTATGATTAAAAATAAATAAATGAGCTGGCTTCCTGGTCATTAAGACAACTGAACAAAAACTGCTTCAGTAGACATTTAAATTGCCTCATGTTCTGAACACTTTGTATGGAAAATGGCAATTTGTTCCAGGCATGAATTCCTGTATAGTAAAACGAGGTTTGCCCAAATGATTTAACATACGGCACATGAAGAGACATAACACTAGATCTTGTATTTATACCGTGCTGATTACATGCTACGTTAAACAAATTTGACATATACTTCGGTGCTCTATCATTTATAACATTATAAACAAGGTTCAATTTGAGTTGTTTAACCCGTAACTCCACTGGTAGCATATTCACCAGTCTAAACTCTTTCAAACCGATGTGGGTTCTGGCTGGTGCATTTAAGAGGAAACGGATTACCTTGTTCTGGGTACACTGTAGTCTGGATTTATATTTCGTGGTTAAACCAGAGAACCACGATGAACAAGCATAGTCAAAATGGCATTGTATTAAAGCTGAGGTAAGAAGTGTTTTTGTTTTCATGTTGACATTTTTTGTATGTCTATACAAAAATTTTAATTTGGCATTTGATTTACAAATAATCTTGTCAGCCACTCTTTCTCCAGTTAATGACTGATCTAGGTCTATGCCTAGGTATTTAACATGGGTTTGGCATGCCAATGTCGTACCAGCACATCTCACCTGGATGGAACTACAGGTGTTAAGTTTACGTTTCGACCCAAAAAGAATTGACTCAGTTTTCCCTAGATGGAGGGACAGTTTGTTATTGATTAACCACTCTCTGGCTGCCTCAAGTTCTGAAGAAAGACTTTCTTGAATCAGTTGGGTGTCTTTACCCGAGACTAAAAGAGCTGAATCATCAGCATACAAAAGTAGTTTACATCGAACAGCTGCGTAAATATCATTTATATATATTAGAAATAATAACGGTCCCAGAATTGAACCTTGTGGGACACCACATGTGACAGTCATCGGATTAGAGATCGCTTCACCGATTTCAACTGATTGTTGACGTCCATATAAATATGATTTAAACCAGGCTATAGCAGATTCATGAAGTCCTATTGCTTCCAGTTTTTGAAGCATAATCTCATGATTTACTGTATCAAATGCCTTCTGAAGGTCAAGTAGCACCATGCCTATATAATTACCTTTATCTTGCTCTTGTTTTATGAAGTCAGTGAGATATATTAAACATGTTTCTGTAGAATAAGAGGATCTAAAGCCTGACTGATGTTCATACAGTAGAATGGATACGAGAGAGAGGTGGAGAGAGAGAGAGAGAGAGAGTATGGCAAAGAAACAGACAGGCAGAGAGCGAGAGTGCGAGAGAGCGGGAGAGCGAGAGACCGAAACAGCGAGGGAGGGGCAGACAGACAGACAAAGACAGAGGGGGGGGGGGAGACACATCGATACAGACAAACAAAGGTACGGAGAGACAGACAGACACAGAGAGAGGGGGGGGAGAGAGAATGGGACAACAGGGAGAAGGATAGAGAGATCGGGAGGGAGACGGGGGGAGAGAGGGGGGAGGGGGAGGCGGAGAGAGGGAGAGAGAATGGGAGAGAGAGGAAAGGGAGAGACAGGGACAGAGAGACTAGAGCGATAGAGAGAGGGGGTGAGAGAGGGAGAGAGTGAGAGGAGGATCGGAAATTGAGGAGAGATAGGACACTATTAAATGCATTAAAACTGCATTAAAACTCACTATAGCAATAGACCTGTTCACGTTGTTGTTTACCGTAACCTGTACCACGTTACTCTTTTCAAGGCAATACCTATTTTCTTAGCTAGTATGCTCTGCGCTATACGCTATCAGCTTGTAATAAGTCGAAAGGAACCGATATGGTTTCCCGAGCGTGACTGAGTACGGCTTCCTTGTGTGGGAATAACTACGTTCAACCTCGGCATTCGGATTAATTTGTTTTACTATCCAAATCGCTCGTGTCATCCAATATTATGGTACTGCCGGTGTTATGACATTGGGGCTGGGTGGTCGCGCGGTAGAGCGCCGGATTGTAGATGAAGTGGACAATTGCTCGATACCACTGCCGCCGTTATGAAATATAGACAAATTCGTTCACCTTACGTTGCCTTAGTCTTTCGGACTCGGCCGGATTCGCTTCCCGGACGGGCGTGAGAGAAACGCCGAGTCTGTCATGTACACAGTATGCACTGTATCTTTGAATCTTCTTGGTCCTATATGAATATACACGTACAACCTACTACAATCAAGAACTTCGTGTACATGCGTCAATAAATGGTAAACATATTACCCTTGCTTTTGGTGCACGCATCGGCGTATGCGTGTATACGGGTTTGTTCGACAAGAGCACAATCGTCCGTATTGGCTATTATCATTCACGTGGTCCATTTCTCCTTTACGAAGTGCTTGTATGTAGATTTGGGCAAGAGAGTTACTGCTTCTTCAGGTTTCCCTATTTCGTGTTCAATGTAGTTCTCTCTGATCTGTGGCCTACCAGTTGCGTTGAATTGCCTCAGTATGTCGGCCAACGTTTAGTCAGGCAATTTTTTTTGTACTATTCAGTATGTAAATGAATGTACATCATTTTGGTATATTACATAAATATATTGATTACATATTAAAGTAATTATAACTCCTGTTGTGTGATGACAACTGCGAAACCGAAGTGATTTTTCGATATATTGTCCGATGTTTTATACGTGGCTTCCTAAAAAATAAACGTATCAATACGATATTGCCATACATATTAGTCCTCGTTATTCATGATTATTTGATTCTACACTTAAGTTTGTTGATACACATTTACTGTGAACATGTGGAAAGAGAAATATGTTATGCAACGCGGCCATTAAGAGACCGCATAGGCCTGGATATAAGCGCAAAGCAACATCCATAACGCAACATCCATATATTATATACCATATAAGGCAACCATATATCCTCTGTATTTTGTCACTATATTCATCAGGCAGTCAGTTATTGTTCCTCTGTTCCCTACCCTCAAAATTGTGTGGAATTAGGCTACTGGGGGGCATTGTCTAAAGTAGACATCTTCAGAAAGTGTCGCCTTAACACGCAGGCACTATTTACTCCACTGTTCAGACATAATCAACTTCAGGAAGCCAAAAAATATTTCTGTTGTGTAACGGCGATTCTAAGCCCTGCGCGAGAAACACATATTTTCTTAAGTAGGACAAATGTTGACCTTTTATTTTTCTTCCGACCGACCGACCGACCGACCGACCGACCGACCGACCGACCGACCGACCGACCGACCGACCGACCGACCAATCAGAACCCGTATTCCCGCTCTCCATAACGGCTCAACTACTCCAGCCGTGAGAGTCAGTCAGTCAGTCGAGTCCGTCTGTGTGTTGCAGGTGTTACCATGGAGTACATGAAGTGCCTCGCCGCCGCCGTCGCCACCAACAACAACACGGCCCTCGGACAGGCGATCTTCAACATGTCGGTCGCCGACCACGCCGACAGTAACCTCAGCCTGACCGCCACCAACGCCACCCAGACGGCCAGCCTCTACCTGGTGACGATGGAGTACGTGCGTACGTTTCTACGCACGAACGTCGTGCCCGCCATCTGTGTGTTCGGCATGGTGGGCAACGCTCTAACGCTGCTGACGCTCAGCCGTAAGCGGCTCAAGTCGTCGTCCGTGGACGGCACGGAGCGCACGGTACACGTGGGGCTCGTCGGCCTCGCAGTCTCCGATCTCCTGCTGTGTGTCAGTCTGCTACCGCACGGGGCCTTCCGCGAGGACAGGTGGCTACCGTTTGTTTGTACTTGTTGGGAATGTTTTATTAGTAGTGGTGCTGGTACTAGTAGACTAGTAGTAGTGTTGTTGTAGTTAGTATTTAGTGTTGTTGTATTGTTCAAAATTATTATTTTACATTGTTGTCGTTGTTATTATTGTTGTTTTTGCTGTTGTTATTAATTTTATTGTTGTTGTTGTTGTTGTTGTAATAATAATAATAATAATTATTATTATTATTATCATTACGTGTATAACGTTTATTAATATTATAATTTAGTTTTAGCTTAGATTAATTTGTGTTTTTATTTATTAATGTTTTATTTATACTATGTTTTATTATAATTATCATCGTTATAAATAATATTCATTTGTAGTAATATGCATTATTATTATTATTATAAGTAGTAGTAGTAGTAGTAGTAGTAGTAGTAGTAGTAGTAGTAGTAGTAGCAGTAGCAGTAGCAGTAGCAGTAGCAGTAGCAGTAGCAGTAGTAAAAGTAGTTATTTTTATTAGTGTAATACTTATTGTTGTTGTTGTTGTTGTTGTTGTTATTATTATTTTGATTATTATTATTATACATTGGCAACACAATGTTGTTCGGGCTAAAGCATGTTCATTGCGCTAACAAGAAATTACTAAATTGACATAAAAAACATTTTAATGCGTTTAAAAGACAAGGAAATCAAATTAGTTAAATTAGATAAATAAATGAATTAAAAAAAAAAAAATATATATATATATATATATATAATTAATAAACTAAACGAATATATACAAATAACTTAAATAACGTCTTAAAACAACCACATGTAGCGGTCATAACGGCTGTAACGGCTGCGCTTTTTGTGTGCATTATGAGCGTTTGAAAATTAGTATTATATATTAATTTTCTTCAATGATGGACCAGTTTGGCCATTATTAGAAACGTGTAACATCTTACTGTCGTCGCACGCAACCAAACTCGACAGGTTCTGCAGTGCAAGTATTCTTCTTTAAGACGATCTAACAAAGTTACCATCCACAGAATTAACTAAAACGGGAAGTGGACAATGAAGCCTTTTGTTTCTCTGTGGGAACAGTCTGTTATACACCACGCGATATATACACGATATTGTGATTTTTGTCTCGACAAATCGTAATGATATATCGGGCATTGGTATAAGGAGTAATCGCGCGAATCATATATACTTATTTTCCTGACTTAATATATATACATATATAAATATATATATATATATATATATATATATATATATATATATATATATATATAAATAACAATATAATTTACGTGTGCTTGCAGTAAATAACGTACGGTTGAGATTATAGCGCATTAGTTTCTACCACCACATACCGTATGCACTGAGGAATATCACCTTCAGGCAGTAGCATATCCTATGAAAGACCAACGGAGATCATAATTACAGTCTGTAGACGGAATGCGATCTTCTGACCAATGCTAGCTGGACACACCTGAGGTAAAAACCCAGTGGTGGTCTCTTGGTCAGGGGCCGTAATCGGATGATGGTGATGATTACATGACGATTTTTGACAAATACCTTGCGGACACCACAGAGCCTGGCCTCGGCAATCAACGGGTGTCAGGAAGGTAGACACCAAAACAAAGACCAGTGTTCCAGAAAATCTGTCCACTTCGGCGAGGACGTGCAGAATGAGCTGAAGACCCAGAAACAACCTGCGGCAAAATACGGCAAATAGAGCTATAATCAGTTCGGTGTAACGACGACGTTTAGTGAGCGAGCTGGACATCGCCCGTGTCCAGAGTACGACGTGGTGAATTAGTCAGTCCATCGAGGTGGCTGGCAGCGTGTTGCGGATGATACTGCGTTGCCTCGGGTATAGACGACGAGTGGTATTCTCCTAAGCCTGTTGAAAGTACTGCTTAGGAGCTTTTTCGCACCTGAACGGGGCCATGTGACTGCATGTTTGCCCAATCGACGCCTCGTCCAAACTTGCTCTGTTGGAATTATAAGTATTATGTTTTATGAGAAGGGTATGTTCCATGAATAAGATAACATCACACGACTGAGGTATACCTATGGCAGAGTATTATCTCCTTGGTTTCAATCGTTATTATTAGCAAGGTAGGGTAGGGTGGAGAATGATCTCCCGAGAGGTAAAACGCCCCAGTTCTACTTCAAAACCTATACGCGCTCTCTGGTGGACAAATACAATTTTGCCACTAAAAAGTAATGCCTCCAACGACGTTTTTCCCCACGTGAATTTGTCAATGTATAATCGCAAATAGATTAAAAGTCTCCGAACAGGGGGTAAAATTCAGCCGCTGACGATTGGCTGGTTAACAATCAGGAAAATGAAAATACTGGTAACGATACAGCAGCAGTATTTGGGAAAGACAGTCCTATGATACGTCTTGTCAGACACTGCTATGCCGACTTCGGATCGTGCATAACCTTGCGTCCGACTGCTAAATTCCACTAACTTCGGATCACCCATATAATTATGCCGAAGATCACGCATAACCTTGCCGCCAACACACGGTTGAAAATCGCCCCCATGTCCATACAAGGAGTCCTCCTAGTGAACTGTTATTTAATTAACGATTACTAACGTAATTGTTCTCAAATGTCACTTAATATTTAACAGCATGTAGCTTAACAACATGGTAATTACAAGTTTACTTCAATGGTAGACTGCATGCCCCACCCTATTCTACTCCCGCACAAGATGAGACCACAAATCATCACATCCAGCCGTTACAAACCGTGATAAATAAAGCCTAAGTAACGTGTCAACTTACAATTTCAACAGCAGCGCTGGCCGTTCGGGTCTTTCTGTTTTCCTCCTTTGTATTCCGGGTTAATCCAGAAAGGCGCCGCTGTCAGTTTGTTTCCACTGAACGACGTGCGTGGAAATGGCCTTGCTCTACAGTTACGTCACTTCCGCTGATTCGTAGTCTCGCTGAGCCGATTCTCGCGTAGCCGCGTGATCTTCCCGGGATGAAGAATATGGCAGCAGATATGTTATATAGTTTTACTATTGTCGTTGCATGGCATCAAGTCTTTGGCAATAGAACCTATATTTATACTTGTGCACAACCATTGCTGTGTGGTGTACGTGTGGATTAAGTAAATACCTTATAGTATTTTTTTTAAATTAGAAAAACAGGCCAACCATAAAATAACAGTTTAAGAAAAATATGTATTTGCACTGGTTTTGAACACACGATCTAACATTACAGTTCAGAATTCCCACTTTTTATTTTGTTTGTGACTCGTCAATATAATCGAAGCTTTATAAAGTTTAAACATTCAAATGCTGCCTGTAAAAAAAGTACATCGCTTTTCATGAGTTTAGAGGTACGATTTTTTACTACCCTGGTTCAAGGAAAGCAATCATCTTCGTCGCAACTCCAATTGCTACACAACTTTGCACCGAGGCTCACGTGTATGCGACAACTGTACTATGCTAACTAGTGGCGCCACATCACGCCGCCTTTATAAATAAGACTAGTTGGTCCCCGGTGTACCGCCGTGCGTCTCCACTGCTCATAGCCGCTGCA
>OZ024859.1:3048449-3160949 GCA_964017155.1 Oasisia sp. SBJ-2009
GTTAGCTACACAAGAAAAAAAGTATGTTTTACCAGACGTATATAAAATCGTGAAACGTATTGTTTACTATATAAAAATGTGTCATCTATTATGATGGAATGATGTTCTACTATGATTTACACTATTTTATGAGAAGAAGCTGTTTTTTTATTAATACATTTGGTACTGACAAGAAATGGACAACAATTCTTGTAATGCTTGATTTGTCGGCCGCGTTCGATTCAGTCGTGCATGAATTGTTGATGACTCGACTTGAACAGTCATTAGGCATCACCGATAAGGCGCTTGCATGGCTGATATCATATATTAGCGAGAGGAATCAGAAGGTGGTAGTGGGAAGTGCCGAGTCGGGTGGTTCAGTCGTGACGCGTGGCGTTCCACAAGGGTCAGTGCTAGGGCCTATCCTATATTGTATCTACACAAAGCCGATTGGACGGATTATTACTAGACATGGCATGAACCATCACTGTTATGCTGACGGCCTTCAAATATACCTGGCTGTTGATCGAGACGAATCGATAGTGACGGCACTTGCTAAGGTAGAACTGTGTGTAGCTGAAGTCGCTGCCTGGCTGACAAATAACAACTTAAAACTGAACATGGAGAAATTCGAGGTGATAATTTTTTCCTCGGCGAAGAAACGCGACAGCCTGCCTGCTGATTTGTACATGACAGTATCCGGCCATAAAATTAAACCGTCATCGTGCGTGCGCAATTTGGGTGTGACATTTGACTGTAACCTGAGGATGGAGCAGCAGATCGCTAACATTGTGAAGGTGTGTTACTATCAGCTAAGAAACATTGGGCGAATTCGCCCACATCTGACAAATGAATCGTGTAAAACACTTGTTCATGCACTAGTAACATCCCGGTTAGACTATTGCAACTCTCTCCTCTATGGTATACCAAACAACACCATGCAGCGACTGCAAAGGGTGCAGAATTGTGCAGCTCGCATAATTACGCGTACGAAGAAATACGATCACATTACACCAGTGTTTCAGCGACTACATTGGCTACCAGTTCATCTGAGACCAACTTACAAAGTGCTGCTATTGACCTATTGTGCTCTAAACGGGGTAGCGCCCGACTACCTGAGTGAATTGTTCAACTACAGACACGTAAACAGAACTGTACGATCTGCCTCACAGCCGCCCCTTTTGTCCATACCGGCCTCACAGACTGTCACCCACGGTGATCACCGTTTCGCCGTCTGCTCGGCAGTTCTATGGAACAATTTGCCGTCTTTGATCAGGACTGTCTCAAGAGTAAACAGTTTTAAGACACTTCTTGTAGAGCGCAGTGGCTCAGGGGTAGAGCTTCGGACTCTCGACTACGAGAACCCGGGTTCGAATCCTGGCTGCGGCGTTAAAACCTTGGGCAAGTTTTTTCACTCTACATTGCTCCAGTTCACTCAGCTGTTTAAATGAGTATCTGACTATAGACAGTGGTGGATATGTGTACGAGCAGCCTTCGCGCATTAATTGTAGCATATGGCTGGATGCTTCCCAGAGAAGCCGAGATGGTATTTGAGTGAACAGGTCTGTCAGGGAAGTAAAGTGTAAAGCGCTTTGAGCGGTCCTGAGGACTGGATACTGCGCTATATAAGAACTGCCTTTACTTCTAAAAACTCATTTATTTAGGCAAGCTTTTTTTTGCAATTTAACTTTTTGTGTTTTAATTTATCATGTTTAAATCAATTAGTGTATTTAAAGTTATTTTACTTTATTTATGTATTTTTATTTTATATATATATATTTTTTTATTCTGTTCCTATTTGTCAAATGCTATCTTCATGCTTTTAGATACTGTATTTTAGGTATTTTAGGTATTCTTTACACATTTACTTTTATGTATGTTTGTAAAGCGCCTGAGAGCAATTTTAATTGATCGGGCGCTATATAAGTATTGTATTATTATTATTGTATTATTATTGTATTTTTTTACCTGTAGTAGTCCCCGGTGACGACAATTCTGCGAGTAATAATAACTTCCTCGAGAACATTCGTTAGCTCCCATAATTATAATATTCTTCACAGAGACCAGGTGTCGAATGTGGAGTGGAGGCTGTAGCAGTTTTGACTTTGGTTCCCTGCAATAAGTGCGTTGTCTCGTCTATGTGCCCTTCAGCTTGCCGGTCTGACCCCACATTCCCCTACATTTACGGTAATAGTAGCTGAACAGTTCGCTGAGCATCGCTGTTATGAACCGGTCGCGGAATTACCCCTTTCATACCCTCTTTTATAATCGTTGTACACACGCGTGTGACACTGCCCCGTGATTGATTGAGCCTCAGACTCGGACTCAGTGAACGACCGGAATGGGGGCGTGGCCCGGCCGCTAGACTGACAGCGGCCGCCTCGGCGTCTGCGCGTGCGGGGATCAGATTACGCGCTCCGCCGACGAGGGGAGTTTCGCACGCGGCTGTGCCACGGAGCGAGGAGTGAGGGACGGGGATTAAGAGTTCGAAGGGAGAAAGCAACGTTCTTGGAACGGGACCGCGTAACAAGTGAATCGACAGAGCGGAAACATCAATGGCAGCGCAGTGATGGGCGAACGAGTAGATCAGATGGGTCTCTTGCTGGTTGTCGTCTACTTCGTGCTCGCGGGAAGCGCGGGAGGTAGGTTGACGCGATTCTGCGGTCTGCTTCCTCGGTCTTTGACTTTGGTCTCGTAACGGTTGATGGCGTTCATCCATCCCATCCGCGTACCCTACGAGATATCGTGACAGGTTAATATTTTGTGCGACTTGGCCGGTGGCTGTGTTACTAGGCAATTGACAATCAGTGTACCAAGTGTAGTCGTAGAAGCGAATACCTCCGCAACGCAATGAACCACTTTCTAAACTAAACGGAGTATCGCGTGCTTCGGTACGAATCTTGACAGCAGTAGAGATACAGAGAGTCTTATAGTTATCGTCATGGATAAGAAGAGCCATCAATTTCACTTATTTGGACGCTTTCTTATGCATTGTGGCATGTCACACTGTCCAAACACACGTTCGGTGTTGTGCACGCTATGTTAATTATAGAACTTTCCAGTCAATAATAATTAGGAAACTTGTGTAACGAAAGTCGTAGATACTAACTGGGTTCCTGGTTGACCTGGATCATGTATGTGGCTTTAATATGTTTACCAACTGAAATCCAAACAAACTTCTTGATAACTGGACTGCACCTAGCAGTAACCCCATTTCTAGTAAGTACAAACATATTCACTGTAAGTACAACTACTCTATTATCTGGGGTGTAGCCAGGTTTCATGTTGCCCGGAACCTCCCATAAATCTGCACTGTATCAGTCAGTGTATGGCAATGTAGTAAATGCCACAAGACAACATCCAGTTTTACAGTAATTCCCTTTTGGAGACCCCCCAGGATATCAACCTATTAAAAATAACAATGGATTTGACTAATATATTGTATATGTAATAGTTATAGTTATATATATATATATATATATGTATATGTATATGTATATGTATATGTATATGTATATGTATTGTATTGTATTGTATTGTATTGTATTGTATTGTATTGTATTGTATTGTATTGTATTGTATTGTATTGTATAGGCCTAGTTATAATATGAAAAAAGTTGGCAACTAAAGCTTCATAACGTTGTCAAAAAATTTCAATGGTGCAGTTTGACATTAAGTTCAGAATACTTTTAACTTTTACACCAAGTGACCAACGGTTGTGCAATAGAATTGGGACAGCCTGGCAATGAACTCTGTCCACTCGGGAGAGTGCAGCAATGCCTCATGTAACTGACTGACTGACTGACTCAGCTCCCTCCCTATCTGGAGTCAGCCCTTATCAGAGTGGGACAGCCAAAAGGGAGTGGGATCATTCCTTGAGTGCATTTCCCTGTTCCCTGTGAGTAGTCGCAGGCGGTGTAGAGTGCCCCAGAAAACAAACAATAGTAAACGGAAAACTAAACATTACAATTTCGTAGAAAGATGAATAGCTGCAGTGGACTGGTGGTGTACATGGTACAGAACATATTGGGACTTGATGTTCCTATATACATGGATATATGTACCTAAGAAGTGTTTTCAGACTGCACTAATTTCTAATCAGATTTTTTTCAATAAATATATGATAGTTGTAACTGGCTTTAAATCCCGCATGAGCATCTGGTAAAATAACTATGCTGGTGCTATTGGAAAATGGGGTATGGGCTAGTGCTGGTTCGATACCAAAAATATCGAAGTATCGCGATACTTGCGAAAGTTCGATACCGATATTTAGTGGTATCGCGATACTTCGATATTTTTGGTATCGAACGCCCACTATTCGATACCTTCGATACCTTCGATACCTTCGATACCTACGATACCTTCGATACCTTCGATACCTTCGATACCTTCGATACCTTCGATACCTTCGATACCTTCGATACCTTCGATACCTTCGATACCTTCGATACCTTCGATATTTCGATATTTCGATACTCGACATCGAGTCCATTCGACGAAGTCGATGCGAAGGCGCAACATCGTTGTTGATGACGACGTTGTTTATGGGAGCTATCACTACAGCGCTTCGCAGCCTAAATTGACTTAGGCGTGGTTGTTTAAAAAATAATATAACATAAAATGTGAATTGTTTTCTAAAACTTTATTGTAGAATTAGTCTCTATAATAGCTGTTTTCTGTGTGCTATCTTAGCGTAGGTCAGACTTCGCTTAGCCTCGTTACCCAAACCAAGGTTCGTATGTGACGATCTCGTTTGGTGGCAGTACCATGCCATCTTTCTCCCTACTTTATTTACGGTCACGCGTACAAAAACACACATCCTATAGTATTTGTATAGAGTGTTTATTGCACGCACTAGTATTTATGAAACTAGTTTAATAATAATATTATTAATATAAATATTTATTCGAGCGCGATGCGGAGGTTATGTTTACCCGGGTTCCGTTTGGTGGCGCCACCATTTGCCGTACACGATGCCCACAACCAAGGCGAACGACAACAAGTCGCAACGTTCATCGGCATCGCTAATAATTTGGCAGTTTTCCAACAAAGAGTGTCTGGTGTGCTAGAGGCGTCTCAAAGATAGCGTGGGAAATACATCGAATTTGACGAAACATGTCACCATTCAAGAAGCTATCAAAACGTGATGATCAACTTTCATCGTATGGCGTCGTCGACGTTGTTGACAACGTCGCATTGCCTTTGACTCGAGAACGTATTCTATCGAAATATTCGACAGTGAGCGAGCAATGGACATCTAGTTACAGTCGAAGCGAATCGCCATCGGTTGCCGAATCTACTAAGTAACTGCGGCAAACATCGCCAAGAAGTGACATACACGACGTGACTGATTAACGATGACGATGTGCTTACTGCATCTACTGTCACTCTCACTGTGACACTGCCAGTCACTGGCACTGGCCAAACAGATTCACCACTGGCAGAGCCAGAGCCAGAGGTAGAGGAAGAAACTGACCGGTTCTTGAAAACAGTTGCAAAAACATTATGGGGCTTGTTATGTGTACTTGATAACGTGGTAATTTGAGTTTTATATAAACAAAATTGGTGTGAACTGGGAAGTGCAATTGAAATTTTTATTAATATTTTTTTCTATTATTAATTAGTGTTATTTTATTGTAATCGTCTATACAGTTTTGATGTTAAATCACAATTATCTTTACGATTCAATTAATTATAAAACAGTTATAACAGTGAGTGTGCAGCTGTGCTGGCAGTGGCACTATTATAAGTGATAGGTGTATTTATATTTAATATAATAATAACATATTAGTTGTATGTTATGTTTCAGCTGTATTTGTTGATGGTCACTTTAGGAGACACAGTGAATTGAAATTAAGCTACTATATTATAGTGTATTTACAAACAGCTGGGGTGAAGTACTGTTATTAATTTAAAATAATTCAGTGCAATTGATGAATTTATTTGTCACTAGGTATTTTATTGCAGTTGTCTTTATTGTTTTAATTTTATATTACAGTTACCTTTTAGTTTTACAACAGTAATCAATTATATTGAAACTGTTGTTTGTTTACTTACATAAAATGAAAATTGCATTTTAATCATTGTTTGCATGACTATAAAAGTATCACATATCTCCCTACTTGTAAGGGAAAAATTGTGTGTGTTTCTGTGGCATTAGTGGATAATAGTGTGTTACACTTACAAGGTAAATTTTGAGTATCGAATACAAGTCTAGTATCGATTGATATCGAAGAATTATGGTATCGAACCAGCAATATATCGATCGGTATCGAAGAATTCTGGTATCGAACCAGCACTACTTCTGTTGCATACTGTTTCTACTGGGAACTGTGTTCTCTGTGAATATTAGACTTGCAACGTAAGTATCGAGTATCGAGTATCGAACAAAATTCAGGTATCGATCAGTATCGAACAAAACCTGGTATCGAACCAGCACTAGTATGGGCCGTGGATTCGTTTCATACATGTACATACCTTCATGAAACTCGCAGAGTAAACATATATATATATATAAAGTATAGTTGTAATGTCAGCCTAGCAGCATCCAGAAGGCAGGACAGGAAAAATAAACTGTGAGTGTGATCAGAGGAGAAAGCTTTCAGAAAAAAGGCTGGCGACTTCCGTGCCTCTATAACAGACATGCTTATACCTGCAGCATCAGTGACTTGACCTTCTCAAAGACCAGACACTAGTCATGGCATCTGTTGCTGTGTGTAGAATACTGATTGTCATCCAAGACTCTGCCCAATTATCTTCCAAAGTACCTTGTAGGTGGATGCAACTGATAGACTTATCAGTAAAGCACTTTATTCCAGTTTGTAGGGTGCACATTTTTGTTGTTGTTGTTATTTTTGTGGATTAATGAGCTTAATGTTAACAACATGAAGTGCACTGGTAAATCAGTTCTTGCAGAAGAACTGGCACATTTTGGTAAATTACTACAAATCTGCTACTTTGTTGGTTGGTTTCCTACTTAGCCTTGTCATCATGAATATACAGCTTGACACTTGATGTGACATGATCAGTCCATATCAGTTACTTGTGAGGACAGTCATTGCTTGTTTACAGGAGTCCCACTCAGTCATATTTAATTATAATGAATACACTGATCAGTTAACACTTAAAGAACCTGGACATTTTGTTTGTAAATGTGTGTTTAGTTGATTGGATATACAGGGTGCAGACCTATAAATTGCTATCTTTAGTAATGCAAACTGCATTTAAATCAACAAACTTTTCAGTGAATAATGCACTTTAAGAAACAAAACAGCACTTAAATCAAGAAAACCTTTTTCTATATCAAATGTAATATGGAGTGTAATCAAAACGCATTTGAATCAACACCGGTTTTTTTCAGCTACCTAGTCTGTGATTACATCCAGTGTCTGTGTGTTAGTTTTACAGCACTGAGGCTGTTGAAAGTGACAATGTCTCGGGGTAAGATGTCCCTGAGCTGAATTGTACTAGGCCGGCATGTCACCATTCCTCCACCTCCCATTGCTTGAGACCTGTTTTTTCCAAGTACCTTCACTCCCGTCAATATTTACCCTGTCGCCAAACCTTATTAGGTGTGATGCTCCCAAAGGGTATCCACCCTGCAGACAATGGTACAACATTGTCGCCAGAAGGAAATGGTCTGTCATGTCCGTGTTACCTGTATGTACGCCATGCCGCACATTAAGTTGTGCCTTGATCCAGAGCAAGCCTTGGGCATTAGTGACAGAGTAGCAGAACAGGACAATTGTTACAGCTCACAGTCTGTGAAGCAATGCAGTCTGCAGTTACCCTTCGTGTGTGATCTAATTACTGCCTCCGAAATAGCAGCGGGATCCTAGCGCCCCTTTCAATCTCGCTGGCAGTGTCAATTTTCAAAGCCGCTAACAACTTTCACCCTCTTCTGTCGAACTGTCTAATGTCATGATGAACGAACCAGACATCTTTACAGTTGTCCTCCAGTCTGCCCCTTGTCTCTGGAGTCTCCACACGCAATAAGGACATAAGGGACATCACGCTAAACACTGCCCAGTGGATGTCTACCCAGGAACATTGCTCATTAAAATCTGTTCGGAGGGCCCTGGGATAATTGCCTTTGTTGGGCTGGATAAAGGATGTTTTCATTGCCCTCCAAGGGACAAAAGGGTGATGTTGTAAACACCCTTCAGAGATCTACCTCCAGCTACACCTACAGCATTCTCACTGAAGACTGGAGTGGTACTCAAACCAGCTGTCACATTTATCCCGCATCCGGAACATTCTGGATGGGAAAATAATCCACATTATCTCTCCGCCAACTTATGAAAACCCCCAGTTGCTTGCACTGGTCAGTTGTGTCTTTGTGTGTAATTTACCAACAGGTGGTTAGTGTGTATTTCTCTCGGCATCATAGGTCACCTAGTCGTGGTTTGGCCCGAAATCGTTGATCATGTGATCAGGCAAGGATTTCGAGATACAGTAGTCTGTGTGTGCCTGTTCGCTGCTGGCTTTCCACCTGTGCAGTGTAAATAATCTACCACTTGAGTCACTGCTGTCTGCTGACTTCAACTAGAAACAGCTGCAGTTCCTATTCATTGTTTACTTTGGCTTTTTGCTTTGCAACAGCCATCTTGGAATGGTGCTTGGTCGATGTGTACATTTCAGAGAAATGATTTATGCTGTGTTACGTAAAATTGTCAGCTTCCTTGTATCAGTAACTAGATGGTTTTAATTGCTTTAAAAATGAAGTTGAAAGGTGCATCTTTTAAAGTGTACTGTCTGGATTATGGTATAATAATAATAATTTGGTTCTTATGTAATGCCCCATCCAGATAATTTTTACAATGGTTATTCCTATTAAATTAAAGCAATATAAAACATACGCTTAGTTATACAATACTATCTTGATGAAATATGCAATCATTCCGACTAATGAAATCAATTATGTTCCATCAAAATACATACATAAATAAACACAAGTATATTTGTTATTTTAAAATAATAAATTTATTAAAATAAATGGATGAATAGTTCAGTAATTAACTACGATTGTTGTTACAATGTAGTGATTTTGATCAGAAGAATTTGTCCATTGAGTCACTTAAACTTGTGCCAGCTTGGTGAATCACCTGGAGAAATCAACACATTATTTCATTAGCTGGAAAAAAATGGGAACATGCAAAAGCCTCCAACAACACGGACCCTGGAATGGTGCAGTCATGTAAACATGGGCCATGGTAAGGTCTGGTCTGAATGTTTACCCCTTTTTGAAGTTCTGAGAATGTCTGGTAGCATGCCCCTGTAGCATGGCTAACTAGGGCGATAACTGCTTATATAAAATTAGTAGCATTTCTTTCAAAATAACCAGTGATCCATCAAACATTGTCCCCATAATCGGTTCCTTACGTTTCACCTTTAATAGTCTGTAACTGATAGAAGTTCTCCTTTGATGGTGCATCAACATACGTGTTTAGAAGTAGGCCAACAAAACTTGTAATTAATTAAACCTGCCCTTTGGTTCGTGGAGGGGGACTTTGAATGATGTTTACTCCATTAGTTCTAATTAGAACCAGAGTTGCAGTAGAACTTATCCTAAGTAAGTGATGGAATGGCAAGGAGAGACAAGACCCAGAGAGAATCTCCCTCTCCTGTGAGCCGAGGGAGACAGGGAGACAGGGAGACAGGGAGGGGGGTAAAGTCCCCCCTGTTCCCCCTGTCAGCTGACCTCTGACCTGTGTAGATGGACAGGCCACAGGGGGTGTTCATTTTTGATTTAATGCTGCACTTCACTCTAGGGTGCAAATTCCACTGAGTAACTATTTGTAAGAAGTTAACCTTGTCAGAGTGGGATTGATGGCACTTTAAATGAGAGAATCTGAGTTGAATTATCTCCTAGCTGTTATGAAACTGGGGTGTTTTGTCAATTCTCCATTGCCCTAGTTCAATCAATGAAAATGTATCCATTCCAGTAAGACAGAGGTAATGGAACACGTACTGTCTAAATACTGATTACACCAAATGTTGAATACTGCATAACTACATGGAATGGTAGTGGGCATAACTACCAAAAATACAAATCCGCAATTACAGGAATTTATAACTATTTTGATAGAGGGTTTAATTTTATTATTATGTATACAAATACAGTTCTATGTCAAGAGTTCACACATTGGCACGTTAAAAAAAATATTGCTATGTTTATAGTTCAACATCAGTAATGTTTTACTCAACCTCTCGTGGTTTTGTTGGCTGTGCCTGGAGTCTAATGGATTTATGTTACTTTTCTGTTGTGAAGCAACCCAGACCCCTACCATGTTCGTAATACAATATTCACATACACGTGCTAAATTACGAGTAATCAGTTAGTATATGGAATCACACATGTCCACAATATAGCCCAATGTGGATGCATAAACTGTTGCTAGGTTTGGACATTTCAGTTTAGTTCTCTTTACAGCTGCCATATAACACCCCACCCCGCTATCATCACCCTTGCAGATGTGTCGTTTAGCCATCTACCTGAGAAGTATTAGTCAGCCACACCTGGCCACTCACTACCTGTGGACAGTAAATCACCTACAGACCTGTGGTTATCAATCCACAGTCTAAGCCGCCCTATGGAAGCACACATGGATAATTGTGATTTAATGTCTTCATCAGATGGATATTGCTCCAGACTGGACAATGGACACAGTGAGTTATGGCCACAAACACCCCAGCATCAGTGACCACATGTTGGGGTGGAATAGCCAGTGAAGGGCATGTCCTTAGCATTCCCTTGATCTCATGTGGGGTGGGGTGTTTGTTCCACCCTCTCAATAAATTACACCAGTGGAAAGGGATATGCACATAGAACTAGAAAAAGTTGGACTCGATAGAGTCCATAGCATAAGCTAAAGACGTCTCCTTGCCTATTTGCTTTACACAAGAGACCTGACCAGTGTCCACCAATCATTTGTGACCAGGTAGAAATATCACTGGACTTGTGGTGGATGGGTAAAAAAGTGAAGGAGCGAAAAACAAAGGTCTTCAAAAATCATAGATATTGTCAGTTTTGTCTTGTAAATGAGTGTCACACGTGTGTTTGTACATAGATTGTTTCAGGTCATAAGAACACATCTCAACTGGCTTGTATGTATATGAGTTAACATTAGTGCTGGTTCGATACCAAAAATATCGAAGTATCGCGATACTTGCGAAAGTTCGATACCGATATTTAGTGGTATCGCGATACTTCGATATTTTTGGTATCGAACGCCCACTATTCGATACCTTCGATACCTTCGATACTTTCGATACCTTCGATACCTACGATACCTTCGATACCTTCGATACCTTCGATACCTTCGATACCTTCGATACCTTCGATACCTTCGATATTTCGATACTCGACATCGAGTCCATTCGACGAAGTCGATGCGAAGGCGCAACATCGTTGTTGATGACGACGTTGTTTACGCAAATTACGGGAGCTATCACTACAGCGCTTCGCAGCCTAAATTGACTTAGGCGTGGTTGTTTAAAAAATAATATAACATAAAATGTGAATTGTTTTCTAAAACTTTATTGTAGAATTAGTCTCTATAGTAACTGTTTTCTGTGTGCTATCTTAGCGTAGGTCAGACTTCGCTTAGCCTCGTTACCCAAACCAAGGTTCGTATGTGACGATCTCGTTTGGTGGCAGTACCATGCCATCTTTCTCCCTACTTTATTTACGGTTACGCGTACAAAAACACACATCCTATAGTATTTGTATAGAGTGTTTATTGCACGCACTAGTATTTATGAAACTAGTTTAATAATAATATTATTAATATAAATATTTATTCGAGCGCGATGCGGAGGTTATGTTTACCCGGGTTCCGTTTGGTGGCGCCACCATTTGCCGTACACGAGGCCCACAGCCAAGGCGAACGACAACAAGTCGCAACGTTCATCGGCATCGCTAATAATTTGGCAGTTTTCCAACAAAGAGTGTCTGCTGTGCTAGAGGCGTCTCAAAGATAGCGTGGGAAATACATCGAATTTGACGAAACATGTCACCATTCAAGAAGCTATCAAAACGTGATGATCAACTTTCATCGTATGGCGTCGTCGACGTTGACGTTGTTGACAACGTCGCATTGGCCATTGCCATTGACTCGAGAACGTATTCTATCGAAATATTCGACAGTGAGCGAGCAATGGCTATCTAGTTGCAGTCGAAGCGAATCGCCATCGGTTGCCGAATCTACTAAGTAACTGCGGCAAACATCGCCAAGAAGTGACATACACGACGTGACTGATTAACGATGACGATATGCTTACTGCATCTACTGTCACTCTCACTGTGACACTGCCAGTCACTGGCACTGGCCAAACAGATTCACCACTGGCAGAGCCAGAGGGAGAGGAAGAAACTGACCGGTTCTTGAAAACAGTTGCAAAAACATTATGGGGCTTGTTATGTGTACTTGATAACGTGGTAATTTGAGTTTTATATAAACAAAATTGGTGTGAACTGGGAAGTGCAATTGAAATTTTTATTAATATTTTTTTCTATTATTAATTAGTGTTATTTTATTGTAATCGTCTATACAGTTTTTATGTTAAATCACAATTATCTTTACGATTCAATTAATTATAAAACAGTTATAACAGTGAGTGTGCAGCTGTGCTGGCAGTGGCACTATTATAAGTGATAGGTGTATTTATATTTAATATAATAATAACATATTATTTGTATGTTATGTTTCAGCTGTATTTGTTGATGGTCACTTTAGGAGACACAGTGAATTGAAATTAAGCTACTATATTATAGTGTATTTGCAAACAGCTGGGGTGAAGTACTGTTATTAATTTAAAATAATTCAGTGCAATTGATGAATTTATTTGTCACTAGGTATTTTATTGCAGTTGTCTTTATTGTTTTAATTTTATATTACAGTTACCTTTTAGTTTTACAACAATAATCAATTATATTGAAACTGTTGTTTGTTTACTTACATAAAATGAAATTTGCATTTTAATCATTGTTTGCATGACTATAAAAGTATCACATATCTCCCTACTTGTAAGGGAAAAATTGTGTGTGTTTCTGTGGCATTAGTCTAAGTGGATAGTAGTGTGTTTCTTTGGAGATCTCTACTGTACTGAATTACACTTACAAGGTAAATTTTGAGTATCGAATAAAAGTCTGGTATCGATTGATATCGAAGAATTCTGGTATCGAACCAGCAATATATCGATCGGTATCGAAGAATTCTGGTATCGAACCAGCACTACTTCTGTTGCATACTGTTTCTACTGGGAACTGTGTTCTCTGTGAATATTAGACTTGCAACGTAAGTATCGAGTATCGAGTATCGAACAAAATTCAGGTATCGATCAGTATCGAACAAAACCTGGTATCGAACCAGCACTAGTTAACATGCATGTGCCACCTAAATAATATGTGACCAGCAAAACAATTTCACTGTATAAAACCCTGCTACATGCTATCTACAGTTATACTCAGAATGACATTCTTTTAATCTTGTTAAAGTCATCTGTCTATCTATTGTAATATACCGTGTCATTTACACACTCATAGTTCTTCACTCCAGCCCTTCCATAACCTCTTAAAACTGTCATAATTTGATTTCTTCTTTTCATCATCATATTTTATAATGGGGCAAGTTCATCTGTTCAAAAATCCAACTGTTAAATGAAGAAGAACCAATTTTGAATTATTGTACATTATAAAATCCACACAGTGAACCATTAATAAATGTTATTAAAATGTAGACTTACTCTCTTTAATTAAAACATGGTTGCACAAGTGTTTTGCAAGTTTCTTATTTTGTAGACACCAAGTATCTGCACGATTGCTATTTTTAACATCAATTTGCATAAAGCGCTATGTACAGTGATCTTAAAACAACATTTCTGGTATCACCATAAACCTTTCACATTTGGAATCCAGACCTGATGGCCACATAAAGCTGCGTAGTGGCTTGTCAGTATATATGAGCTATTAACTACCCTGACCCTACCTAAGTTTTCCAGTCTGCTGAAACCTGGCATTTGCTAACAGAATTATGCCTGGGGGAAACATCGCTCCCGACCTCCCTCCCGACCTCCCTCCCAACCTCCCTCCCAACCTCCCTCCCAGAATCCCTGCTGCTGGTGTCCTACCAACACATGGCAGTGATTAGATAGGGGAGCAGGCCACATTCCCAACCTGGTGTAGTCAGGCCAGCTGTCCAGGGTGTGTATAAAGAACATTGCGGGCTGCACCCAAATACATTTACATTTACAGATCCTACTGGCATTGTTACATCTACAGGTTGACTTTAGGCTGGAGTGGAGTTCTGTCGTTGCATTCAAGGTTTTTGTCAAATTAATATGGTTAGAAACACAATGTTCACACCAAAACAATCTAATAATGTTTTTAAAGTGTCATTATACATAGGTTTATTATATTTTTCCTGATCCACCATGTAGGTGGACTGACCAGTAGACATATGTTGATCATAAAAAGACTAAGGTTCATTATTGAAACTGAAATTTAAAACATCAGACATCTGGTCATATGTGTGAATATAAATAATAAACGTAGTGATCAGTGTCTGTGCAAGGACACAGTGGCTGGAGTTATGGACCTTTGACCTGGTACTCTACCAGGTTTGAATCTTGTACTGGCCTGCTGTGTCAAAACTTAGGCAAGTTTGTCCTCCCTACAGCTCTCCAGTTCATTCAGCCGTGTGTACGAGTAACTGGCTATAGACAGTGGTGGGTATTTGTGTATCAATATTCTTCGCACATTAATTGCAATGTGAGTGGATGCCTCCCAGAGAAGTGGACATGATGTTCAATTGAACAAGTCTGCCATAGAGTAGAGTGTAAAAGCCTTTGAACAATCCTGAGGACTGGCTACTGCACAATATAAGAACTGAACCTGTTCGTTTTAGACCTTCAGTAGTGGTATGCACTTACAACAGTGCGTGTACTTTTCTTTATGTCATAACCCCAGTTTTTATGTCATCTTAACTCATAAAGATGCTGTTTCCCTAGATTGCATCCAGCTGTCTTTACCCCAAATCTCTGTACCCCAGCATCCAGAAGCCACAAGTAGCCACTAGGGTTCCTCCCTTTATCACCCTTTCCGGGAAGTGATGTTTTTTCTCAGGGCAAACTCGGCCAGTTGATGATCATTCATTTTCTGCCACTGAAAAACTGGACCACAAAAATGTAGAAAATGGACCACAAATTAGCCGTGTTATCTGTATGTGTGGGCAGTTGGAAGGATGTCTAAAATGCGTGTGGATAACTGGATATGTGTGATATCTTAGAACTGTCTGTACATGATATCTTCTGTCTGTCTTATTTTTATCACCAGAAATGTGTCGAACTTTAATCATAGTGTTACAGTGTGGGGTATAAATGAGAATCTGTTTGTATTTTCCACAAAATTCCTGTTCACAGCAGTTTCGGTCTGACTAATACTATTGAACTTCCAAACTGATTTCTGTTTTGATAACAAACAGTTACCCATCAATTCAATCAGCAGCATTTAATTACCAAATACATGCGGGTATGTAAGGCCACCAGTTCAGACATCTTTCTCAAAGCACAATCTGCAGTTGTCATCAACCGTACTGCCCCTATTTAAAGATGTAGATCATTTGTGTATCCAGGATCCTGAATGGAGGAAATAATGATGCCATCCAACAGCTAGGGTGTGTATTCAGGGTGTCTGATTGCAGATATCAAGTGACTTGCCAGTCAGTCCCCTGGGTGTCTGGCTGTATGCCCAGCCCCAGTGGAGCTGATTAACTGCTGAGAATTCACTGCATAAGAGGGGCACAGGAAAGGGTTTTGTGTGAGAAATGAGGCAGGGTGACATGTACCTGATTCTGATGTACCCCCTGGTATGTCTGTAGATGAGTAGCATATGGAACTTGATCAGTTGTACATCAACAGTTCTTCTCGCTTTGCTTCTCTCAGATACTGGACCCTTTGCAGGGCGTTTAAAATCCAACAAGAATTTGTGAGTCCACTACAGGTTACACATTTACCCCCTGTGTGGGATCTTTTACTTCCCCTGGCATAGACTCCAGATAGAAGGGACCGCCGCCGGCTTTTAGTGTCTCTTCCGAAAGACGCAGGCAAATGTGGGGTGAACGAAACTGCCTAAGTTTTGAAAGGGCGGTAGCTAGGATTGAACCACCGTCCCCTCGATTGACAGTCCGGCGCTCTACCGCGCGACCACCGCTCCTCCATTTCTCAACAAAGTCTACCAAGGGCAACTATTTTGCTTAATGTAACATACCACGTGTTTAAAGGAAACCAGTGGAGCGTGTTTAGAAAATATGAATACCTAATATGTACTTAGCAGCTAAGTTCTTGCATAGCGTGATATCCTGGCCATAGACCGCTTGAAGGATTTTCACAGTTGAAAGTCCCCCCCCCCCCGAGCAGATTTGTTTGTTCTAAAGTCAGTTTTATCCAAACTGCAAATTACTGCGGCATGCATGGGATTTTTCTTTGATTGTAATGTAGAATGCACAATATTGCTAAACTTCAGAACGAGGATTCAAAACCTAGTTCTTTTTACTATGGGGCTAGTATTCCAACCACCACTGCACTGACTCATAGATATACATTTTGTATATCTACTACTGAAACCAGCAGGGTTTAACTAGAACACTTTGTTTATGTGTCTCTCTCTTTCTGCAGTGCCAGTTGGCACAGCTTACTGCCAGAGATAAATTGACTTTCCTCTGCCCAGGGGGTAGTGGATCCACCCTGACTGCAATCTCAGTCACAAACAAGAGGTGATATCAAAGTGATATTTTAGTGTGACGTGACGTTATTAATGTGGGATAACTTTTGGTCTGGAAAATTCTGTTCAGTGCAGGGGTGTAAGTTAAATTAAAATAATAAATGTCTCGACATTATCTGATCACGCAATCACTGCAAGTTGTAATAAATGTTGGATAATTTCCCATTTAAGAATGAATTTATTGCACCCCCTGCAGCGTTAACACACCACTGATAAATTGTAGTTTCATCACTACTTTAGACTTTAAATGTATCTTAGCCCATCCGTGAAATGGCTTTCTTTTGAGGAAGATAAATTATGGAAATATGAGAGATAAGACTGAGGAAATTGCTCCTATACAGACCCCTGCAGAGTGTGTATTATATCTAGCAAATGAGTTTAATGTTGTGTAGCTTGTGGTGGGGGTTATTTCTTTGGGGTAATCATGGTTCTGTGACACCCTCACTGCCAGGGTTGTTTGTGTTTCATTGGGTAAGATTGAAGAGAGGCATGTCTTCACTTAGTCTGTGGCTAGGGCCCCAGGGGTTCATACCCTCTAGCACAAACCCCCAGGGACCTGAACAATTCAAGTGACTGCACTTCCAATCCAGTAACTTGATCATTTGTTTATAATTGAAGTGGATTATTTGCTGCTGGTGCTGGGTGCCTTGTCACTTGGCAATTAGTACAGGGAAGTGGGGTGATTGATATGGAAAATAATTTACTCATTTGGGACCATGAAATTATTTCATGTAACAATACTTTGTCTTAAGTCTCAGCAGTTGATTGAATTGTATAAATTAAAAATAAGATAGCAGGCTCCACGGCTAGTATTGTGAAATGCACTTGTATTTATTTCATAGATAAGATGTAGTTAGTTTTTCACTGTAAAGTAGAAGAGAGCGTAGGCCTCTGGTGTAGGGGAAAATATGGACAATAATTAAACAAAGTGAAGGCAAGTTCTTATAAAGTAAAGGCAAGTTTTTATATAGCACAGTATCCAGTCCTCAGCACTATTCAAAGTGTTTTACATTTTACTTCCCTGACAGACCTGTTCACTCAGAAACCATCTCGGCTTCTCTGGGAAGCATCCAGCCATGTGCTACAATTAATGCACGAAGGCTGCTCGTACACATATCCACCACTGTCTATAGCCAGGTACTCATTTATACGGCTGAGTGAACTGGAGCAATGTAGAGTGAAACAACTTGTCCAAGGTTTTAACACCGCTGCACAGGATTCTAACCCGGGTTCTCGTAGTCAAGCGTTTTAAGCTCTACCCCTGAGCCATTGCGTTCTGCAATAATTATGGGGGAGAGATGGGCAGAGTGGATTATAATTGTGGACTACAGGTAACAGGGAACCCAAAGAGAGGGTCTCAGTGAATCTGAAGCATTAGACAGGTTCCATGAAAAAAAGTCAGCAGGAATTGAGTAAAAACATCTTGGGTGGTCGGATGAGAACTGGGCCAAGATTCAGCAAAATGCGAGGAGAGATCAGAGCAGAACCACACGTTGGAGAACATCACAGAAATGTTGTCGGCGGGGTAGATAGAAATAGATCAGAAAGATGTGATTACTGGCTAGGGACAAAGGAGAAGGAGAAATGTGGGAAAAGAGGGATGGGGGGGGGGGGTTGATAAAGATAGAGTAGACTCAGACATGCTGTGACTGAATGTTGCAACATTAGCTGATCAGTAGAGAAGTAACTCACGGCAGTTGGAATCAATAAAGTTTTGATGAAGGAGTCGAAATGTCATCAGTCAGTAAACACTGCCAAATGAGGAACTGCTGCAAAATAGCTCTGGTGATGAGGCAGTGTCAGGGGTGAGAGATGGGTGATGGAAAAACAGGGCTGGTGTAGACAGGTTGGGAGTGAGAGATCAGGTAGGTGGATTAACAGACAGTTGCAGGTGTGGGGGGAGGGCAGGCGGAGTGATGTGTGAAGGAGAGAGGTCAGGTTTATCCGGGTAATGGAAAGAAGGTGTGTTTAATGAACCGTGATTGTCAGAAAATGAGCTGTAGACAGAAGGCTGGTGCCTGGGGTGTTGGGGTAAGGACATGGCTGATATTACAAGTTTATGCACCCTGCCCCACAACGCCCCACATGCACACACACTAGACAGCCTTGTGTCACTTTTTGCCCAACTTTGCAGTGGCTACTTAATTTCACTTTTAGCCAGGGTAGCTGCCAATCTAATCCAAAAAGAAGTCATCACTTGAAATTGTTAGCTGTCCTGGGCAGATTGTATTCTGAGATGTCGATTTAATGAGTTTTTACCCCAAGTGTTCTGTAGTGAGGCCCTGTGAGGGTATACAAAACTATGCACCAGGGTCTCTCAATCCACTCACTCAATCCACTCATATCTTTTTTAATTATCCTGGCTGAGGTGAATTACTTCAAGGGTTGCCACACTGCCTTCTTGCCCTGCCCCTAATAACTGTTGACTGGGTGAGTAATCACTCTAAGCCAAGGGCTCACGGTCTACACCAGGCTCACATTTTGCAGTCTTGTCTATCCTACCCCCTCCCTGAGTGGCTGACATCTTGTAGTTTTGTTTCTACATCCCCCCATTTGAGGAAGGCGATTATTCCAAGGGTTGTGTATTTGGCTACTATTTGCCCTATACACTGTCTGTATGGTGAGTTAGTCCATGCTTTCTTGTAACTACCCTACCCCCTGGTGAGGGGGTGATGCCTAGACCGTCTGGTGACAGACAGATTGGTGTTTGTGGGAGGTCAGTCACCAAGGACTACATGCCAGTCAACTGTCAACCGACAGATAAGGCTTAATGGGGACAGAGGTCAGATGTTGACTTGACCCTTGTTCACAGGAGGAATCAATCTTTGGTTGGTCACAACTGCAGTGTTTTCCCTGCTATATGATGAGCGAGGTGGGCCACCTCACTGTTTTTCTAAACCACCTCTCTCAAAATAGCAGTGCCAATTCATAGCTATTTCTTGCTATAAACGTGTTTATGTGTTGCGACCTTGTAGTTATGCATTTCTTTCCTCTCTTTTTCCCAGGGAATAGGCTAAAACACCCTTGTAATGCACCACTTTGAAAGTAGTTTAAAAAATAGTTCTAGGTGGCCATGCCCCCAGACCCACAATGCTTGGCATCACCACAGAGTTAGATCATTAATCTTTCCCCTATAGTTCTACTGGGGTGTTCTATTTATATCTATGGGCGTCACTCAGGTCATCCTACCCACTCCCTGATCATTTTACTCAGGGGAAACAATAACCTGTATACAATGGACTGTTGAATCAGGAAGTTATTTTAGTGCCATTTTAGATCATTCGATGCTTTCTTGCTCCTTCACCCAGTGTCAGTGTGGAGAGGAATTACTCATTTGATTAATTTTGATAGGTGGACAAAAAGTGTCTAACATTTCCCTGAAACATGTTAGAGTTTACGTGGAAGTTATGTGAATAACATCTTTGTAAAAACAATGTTTTATAACCAAACTTAGCAGTGTTTGGACGTGGTTCTTAAATGTGTCAAGACTGTTTAAACGACACCATATTGATAGAAGTATGTAAAAATAAATCATTACTGGGGAGGGACGACACTAGTGATACATTCCATTCTGATTTATATGTGGTGAAATATATTGATTTCATTGGTTTTAACTACGTGACGACTTTTACAATAAAAAATATTTTAGTTACTTTGTTGAGATTAAGTTGAGATAAAGCCAGACAGATTTATTTTCAAACACGAAACATTGCTAATATTTGTATAAAATAGAAAGTTACAGCAAAACTAACTGGGACAGAACAGACAGCAGCAGACATTATGTTACATAACAGGACTTTGGAAAGAGACATTCCTTGTGCTCCTGTTAGCCAAGCGCCCAGCAGGTTTATCTGCAATAACACTGTTATCTTTATGGGGAATCCTCCAGCCCAGTGGCATCCTTCCCCTCTCCCATTGCCATGGCAACCGGGGAAGAAGCCCTGTGCCCTCAAGTCATGGGGCGCTTTTGCATCATTGCTGTGGCATTTGATTTGACATTCCAGTGGCTAGGGATGTCACATATCTGTCATATTTTATGACCCTGTTTGAGAGTCTTGTGACAGTAGACCGGCTTAGATTATTACTCATGTCAGTCAAAGTACATAGATACAGTCATACTGTAGATAGACTGGTATACAGACACTCATTGGCACGTCTGGGATCTCGGAGAAGAATATGGGGTGGAATGGGGGAGGGGGGGACAGGGGCAACAGCTTTGTCTCCCATGGAAATGTTATAAAACCATCGGAAACCTTTTAAGGTTAAAAAAAAATACTAACAACCCTCCATGAAAAACTGCAGATGGCTCAGATATTTCTGTAAGGTTTATTTGCGGCCCCCTCCCCCCTGTGGTTTGGGTTTTTGCATTCCCCAGACCCCTTTAGATACCTCCACCAGTGGAGAGCAGGAAATGGATTGGGGACAGCTCTCAATCATGCTGTTGTTGCAATAAGGTGGAGAGGGCCACAACAGTGGCTGGTTCATTATAAATGTTAGCAGGTGATGGCCCAGCTGCAGGCAGGGAGGCAGGGAGGCAGGGAGGGAGTGCTTGCAATGGGATCTTGTTTGTCCTCGTGTCTTTTCCTGCATTGTTTGCAGCTGTCTTGCTACACCAACATTAACGTTTTGCTAAAATACTCGCAATGTAAGGGATGATCGCAAAAAAACTTGCAATCTGAACTGTCACAATATGAGTATAATATGTTTTGTAATAATTACATAGGGGTTTGGTGGTCACCATGTACCATGGTGGAAATAAATTACTCCAGTGGTGTCATCTAATCAAACATGCTAATCAAAATTGATGCTGATAGTTATCGCCATTTTGGATTCGATAGGATTGGGCTGGTTGTAAGATGTTTGTGTTGATCCAGTGATAAACCTTTAAATTGTGAAACTTTAATAAAAACCAGATTTGATATATACGGTCTGGACTACAAGTTACATGCAGCTGATGTAATGGAAATAGGATATTTAAGTAACATATTGACCAAGTCAAAAATGTCTTTCTTGTAGGACTGAAAGAGTTTCGCAGATTTTTACATTTGTGTATGACAACAGGAAAGTGAATTGCATGCCACCAAACTTTATCATAATATCTATCCGATGTTGTTGATATCACTCCTTGTACCTAACTCACCCCACCGCAGTCAACAACTGAGGTCTCCTAAGCACTGCCCAACATTCCCCAGTTGACCAGAGATTCCTCACCACTTCAGTTGGTGTGGACAATCGCTAAACAAACAGGACTTCCTTCATTACTTCTCACTTCCTAAGCCCAAGACACAACATAGAACAAAGAGGAGAGCGTTTAAACCTACACCATTGATCCTGTAATACTGCTTGGTTAATTGAAAAAGCTAGCCCTTTGGTTAATTTCTAATTGGATCTTCTTTCCTGGGCTGGCTCCACCCAGACTGGGGGAAGGTGATATAACAGGTTCAAAGTATAATTGCAGAGCACACACACTACTGCTCTGTTTGTGGGGATGCTTTTAGTGGTTTAGTTGCAGTGGAGTAATTGTTGAGTAACATGCAATGCCAGTCTTTTGTGTGTAATGGTTTTGTTTTTCTGTTAGTTGCCTGTCATAACATTTTAAAAGTACTTAGAAAGTTGAGGTATGGTTGTTATGATACGGGACAATCAATTAGTGAATACGAATATTAAAAACAGTGTGGGGTGAAACCAGTGGTTTATAAATAAGGGAATTTGATTGGTTCAGTGCACTTGTCCATGCCCACATGCCATTTGGGGTTGTGATGTTTTCGATGCTGCTATCGTTTTAACACTGTATTAAGTTCTCTATAACACTTTTTCCATTTCAGTTTTCAGTTCTGTTTCCCATTCTCTCTTTGTGGTTTCTCTTTAGTCTCAGCAATTTGTTTCCAACTGATACAGTGCATAACATTTATGTCATGTTATTCCTCCTATACACCAACATATCCAGGAAGTTTAATTGGAGATGGCAACTTTTTTACATGTACAAAGTGAATATTGCCCTGCCCAGACCATGGGGCCAGTGGGTGGTGACTTCAAAGACTGACACCACTGGAGGTGGGGGGTTGGCTGTCCCCCATGGTTCCCACCTAAAAACTCTGGCACTCCAGTATGTAAAAACATTGGTGAACGAACACTGCATCCTTCACCACTGACTCTATCAACTGGCATTAGTTTGAAGCAAGGCAGGCTACTTGGCCCCTTCTGGCTAGGGTAGGGGTAACCAGATCACCCCAGATAGTGGGGCAGTTGAGTAATCTGAGTAGGGTGATTGTCTGGGGTGGGGAATGGCTGTGAGTTGACACCCTTATCTGGAGTTTCCCATATTAATTGTAGCACAACTTTACAACAAATCTGTCACCTCAGATTACACACCTGTAAAGGTCTACCAAGGCTAGTTGGTCACAAGGTATTGTTTACACTGTGTTATCTGGGCTTGTACAAAAAGGGGAAAGAGTGATTGATTGGGTAAGGGGAGTATGTTGGAAACAAAATGTACTACATAATTAGTACCAGGGTATGTAGAAGTAGAAACTGGTTCAGTGTGTGTGGATCAACTGTGACTTGTAGTATCACTATTCTGTGGGGAGCGGTGGTCGCGCGGTAGAGCGCTGGACTGTCAATCGAGGGGACGGTGGTTCAATCCTACCTACCGCCATTTAGTAACTTGGGCTATTTCGTTCACCCCACATTGGCCTGTATCTTTTGGAAAAGACACTAAAAGCCGGTGGTCCCTTCTATCTGGTGTCTGTGCCAGTGGAAGTAAAAGATCTCACACAGGGGGTAAATGTGTAACCTCTAGTGGACTCACAAATTCTCTTTGGACTTTAAAACGCCCTGCAAAGGGCCGTCCAGTATCTGAGAGAAGCGAAGATTCCTAATGTTTGACATACTGTAAACTTGTGTTGGTGAGCATTACATATAATTTGTGAGTACACCTTTCGTCAAAAATATTCCTAATCGAACTGAGTTGAGTTGTTAGTTTGACCTGTTCGACATGGCAGTTGTCAAATTGTGACAACTACTGTGCAGATTGTGGTTGTCTCTGACAAACTGTGGGCAGAATCAGACAATAATTTTATTGCAAACCAGTTTGCAATGTAACAGAATTTAGTCAGTAGTTGGATGTAAATGCCGCTAAGTACATGTGTGATTTCAGAACTGTAATTCACTGTAGTAGATGTGACAGACAACCATAGTATTATGGAAAAGCATGGTCATATAAGTGTACATCACATATTTTTTATTATTATAAATAAAAAAAGTGTGTCTGGATAAAACATCTCAAAATGGTTATTCATAAACTAAAATGTTAAAATAAAATCATAATAAATATTAGTCATTTTAAGAGTAGCGTAAGTAAATTACATAAAATATAACTTGTGTAATTTAGAAATATAAGTTATGCAGTTTACAATATATTTACTGCTGTATGTATGTATGTATGTATGCCTGGTGTTAGATTACTAAGATGTAGTCTTCGAGAAGAAACGCTGAATAAGGAATATTTAACTATGAATTCTCTTTGGCCATCACAGTACGCTGTCGGCAGTCTCATAACTGTGTTGGATGGAAAGTCTGAATAGGTGTGGCCTGACCACTACTTGAGTAAATGTACTCCAACCCTCAATTTAACAGGTGATAATGTAGGGCTGTATCTGCATGGGAGCTGAACATCTGGCCATTTAGATAGTGTCAACCTATCAGGTGATTACAGGTGATTACAGGATAGTGAAAGTATATCTGATGTCCTCTTGGCATTTCAGCCCAGTAATGAAGCAGTCATTCACATGAATGTGTCTGACCTTACATTCACTGGGGCACAAAGTGGACCTGGCCAAGACTGCAGCAGACAGTTGTATGGGGTGGGGGCAAATGGTTGTCCCCCAGACAGGGGGTGAAATAAACTCATTGCAATAGCGTCTACCCCTGTGATCAGTTCACCCTGCGCCCTGTCATTATATGGCAGTAGACACCCCTAGATTGACAGTTACAAGCTGAGGTTTTCTGCAGCCTGTGGTTTATGTACCTCATGATTTGGCTACTAGGATAGCATGCTATTAATAGCGAGATTTCTTAACAAGTGAAGTGAAGACTGTTATATAAAATGTTTTACATAAATAATTATAATAAAATAAAATTATAACTATAACACACACACATATATAATTATATTACATTACATTACATTACATTACATTACATTACATTACATTACATTACATTACACTACACTACACTACACTACATTACATTACATTACATTACATTACATTACATTACATTACATTACATTACATTACATTACATTACATTACATTACATTACATTACATTACATTACATTACATTATTTATATATAATTATAGTAAAATAAAAAAAATATAAGTGTCATTGAAGTGGTCATTGTTCATTGCATCATACAACATTTTTTTTATAAGTTCTGTTCCTTTTTAAGAATCTAAGTTTAAACATCAAGAAGTGCATTCTGTTGGTGTTGATTGAATATGCTGCTGTGGGTGTTATAGTTCTGAAACTGCAACACCTGACAACCATTATTCCATTAGAAGCTTTTCAAGTTGTAGCAAGTCTCATGGTATAGATACTATAATGAGAAATGTGAGCAGTAAAAACGAGTAGAAGTTGAACAGTTGTAGACGTCGTGTACCACCGTGGTCGGCGGATGTGTGGTCCAAAACATGAATCATTATGTGTAGCCATAATCCATTATAATAAGTACCAATTCTAACGTACTTACCATTGAAACACTTTCCAATAGACCGCACTTGCATAACTGAAGAATTGTCAGAGTTATCTCCACAACGATCATGTAAGTGGCATTGCGTGAGACGCGATATCGCGTCTGTTATGTTTCTGACATTTCTTGCTTGTTACCTTGTCTTATCTGATCGCGCCTTTGACATATCAATTTTCCCTCCGAGACTAAGATAGTTTTATGAAAATTGCCGGGACAAGATTCTGACAAGTAGCTCATAAATGGCAGTGAATTGAAGGGAGAGCAGAGGTAAATCACAGCAGGTTCTGTCCAGGAAGATCTACAAGATACCACCGGTGTAATTATGGTATGGATAACCCTATCTGTTCGTTTTCACTGTCGCTTTTTTAGGATGACTGTCAAAAGTTCAAATCAGTAAGCTTTGAAGTATGGGACAATGCCAGTCACTTTCATTGGTATTTGTAGGACTAATTGCCACCTGGCATAGCGGCTGTATTATTCCAGTCCAACAGGAAGGAATTGTTTAAGTCATTATGCAGAGATGATTGCAAGTGTGATATACAGTAATTGCTTCATGGGAATGAAACTGGGATGTTGTTGTTGCTGATGTTGCTGTTGCTGCTGTTGCTGCTGCTGCTGCTGTTGCTGCTGCTGCTGCTGCTGCTGCTGCTGCTGCTGCTGCTCAATCTTCACCAAGCATCAGCCACGAGAAAGTGTCTACGTTTAACAGCACATCAATTTCTTCATTTGCAAAACATTTAACCACCAGTGTAAACCGTTTGCTCAAACATGACAGTGGACACAAAAACACTGAACAACAAAAACACTGAACATGAAAAGTAGTAAGTACATTTCAGTACGGGAAACCAATACAATTTTATAATGAACAAATGTGGTAATAACATTTGGAGAAAAACTGAAGTTGCCATAACACCCATCATGGCAACTATGTAAATAAGCTACTAAATGAAATATCATAACAGACATCTAGAATTTTGACTGAACGTGTGAAAAAATGTAGGCAGATAAACAGAAGCTACAGTGATGAAGGAACTGAGACTTGCTGAGCCTGTCCTGTGTCCACCAATAACAGATGACCATCTCTATTGTCCTTTATGTCAATCCCTGGGTCTTCTCTTTGATTGCCGTCCCAGGGGACTGTGAGAATAATCAGTTGTAGACTGATTAAAAGTAAACATGCCACAGTGGTACATTTGGTGTAGAGACCAGTTGGTGTTCTCAGGCATGGCTCGCTGTCGTAGAAATGAAATTGTGTACAGCAATAACAAACGAGACATGAACAGTTTGTTCTCGCGCAAACATCCTGAAGGTGAATGGTCCTGTGAAAACATTTAGTTTGGGGGTTTTAATCTTTTAGTTAAATAATAATTGAACAGAAACTTCTCGATATGTACCTATATTGTGGCAGTGTTAACGTTTCAGCAACTAGAGCTAAAATTTGAAAGCGTTATTGAAATTATCAAGATGTTGTTATTAAATCAATAACATTGACAGTGCACAGGACGAATGAAATAATTTCACACATTTCATGACACATTTTAACTTACTAAGCTGTAAACAATACACGTTTGTTACACCATCAGTTATGTAACTGATGTCTATCATTAAGTCTAGTTTATTTATTTTATATTTTATTAGGCCAAGGGTCCTTTAGACATGCATGTAAGACTGTGAAAAAACAGGTTATCTGTCTATGTATGGTCATAAATCCCTCTTTTGTGACAGTTGGACACACACGCCCAGGGAATCTGGTGTCTCTAGGGGGCAAAAACTAAATATTTACCCCAGACTTCAGTGAAAGTAATTCTTGGAAAACATGTTTCAAGCTGGTTGCCAAACTTGCTAAGTAAACTGTTACTTCACGAATAGATGGTTTATTTGCCTTTCTTGTTGGTGGACAGTCAACATTAACCATATGTTACGGAGTACGTTGAATGTTGTATGTTATCCCACCTATGGCTTTGTGACAATATAAGTTGCGTCAACACATGTTAGCTATTTTATCTTCGCAGTTATATTATAAAAGATTATATTAAACTTTTTCATGATAAATTTATAATAATTATGAAGTCGATTAGACTGAAAGAATGACCACTCACTTTGGAACATTTTAACGGAAACTTGTGCACATGTGGATCATTGTCGTGCACTGATTCCATTAAAGTTTCAAGTGTTTCAAGTTTCCATTAAATTGCTACAAAATAAGTGTTAGTTCATGGAGTTTACCCAAATCTTGGAACTAAACTAAAATAAAAAATCCATATGAAAACAGATGTTTTTAAATCATAACATTATGTTAAATATATAAGTGATTCACAAACTGTATCTAACATGTTAGTTGCCCAGTTGTATATATATATATATATTTTTAATTAAATGCAATTGTTAAAATAGATTTTATTAACTATCTGGTCAATCCCAGAAGGACTTTGCCACAAGTTTGTGAATATGGTTCTTTTTTAAGTCCAAATGTAAATCCTTGGAAACACCTTTCATTTAGTGTTTTGGTTGGAATATCATGCTTACATTGCACTTGAACTGAACACAGTTTTATTGATGTTAATGGTATGCCAGTCATATGATGATGTACATCCTGACCCTAGTAAATGTTGCCCATGGGTAATGGAATTTGTTGGCAGCTGTTCTCAATAACAAGGTCAATATTCATTAACAGATAACAGTCAAATTACACAAGAGCAGTATCAGTGCATTAAAAGTCACTTGAGCATTAAAATACTCGATTAGATAAGTTTGTTCTTTGTCATTCAGTGGTATGATAAAGGTTTTTTTTAAACAGCCAGATTTTTGATTTAAAACACTGACATTTTACAATCTTTTTACCCATCAATATTTGATTCATGAAATTGTTTGCACCATTATGATCCAAATAATTTGTTGGCTATAATGAGCCAGAATCGTTTTATTGCTATCAATATTTGATGTCTGTCAGTCCGGCAGATTTGTAAGGCATGTCTGCCATGCAAACCATGTTCCATATGGACCCCAGATCTCCCCCCATCTGGCATCATATTTAGGTTCTTCCTACGATGACAGATGTCAGACTTCTGGCGTGTTGACAGACTAATATTTGTACAGTCTCAGTTGGCATTGACAGATCCTTCCTCCTCTTTGTGTGTTCTCTCCAGCCGTACCTTCTTGATGATATCCTTATGGCTGCCCAGTTGTCTTTGTCTGATGTCTGCTGTGTCAATACTTGGCACTCTGAAAATTACAGATATGTTGTAGTTTTTGAATCTGTCGGGATTAGTTTCAAATCGTCTAGATTTGTTTCGGAAAATGTTCTATTGTCCTTTAAAAACCTCTAAATGTGGCATCATGTTTATTGTTTGTAGTATTACTAAATTACACTATCAATTCAGCAAATTTGAAGTTTACTGAATACCAGTACGTATCTATATTAACTGAAGTCTTGACCAACCTCAAAGACTAAACATTATACAATTATCAAGTTACAAGTATTATTTCATACTATTTATACAAATGTATTCATTGGTAGTTAATTATAGCTTTTCTTAAATACGAAGATATCCACATTGTCATTTTCAGTTAAGGTCAACAAAATCTGACCAAAAATGTGTGAAGCAACCTTTATAATTGCATAACTTTTGCAGTGAGCATACATTCCACACTGAAAAATATATTTCTGTATCATCAAGGTCCCCCTTATCAATGCTTTCAAGTGGCGAAACCAAACAGAGCACATGACAAGTTGAAATGTACTGACAAACCTACTCGGTGTCATCCGCTGTCAAAGGTCTACTATAAGGTCTGGATTGGAATGGCAGAGTAATAGACATGCCACGTGAACAGCCAGCAAACTCACAGAAATAAACAAGTCAGAACTGCAGTAGAAACCCAATATAGAAGCAGAGCCTTGTGTATTTTTCTTTGCCGATTAAAGTATTATGTTGCTTAGTAGAATCAAGCGCCACCAGATCTGCATTTTGATTGGCAGGAGGGTGTGATGTTGACAGTAGATCCTATTAGATGTGTGTGTGTGGGCCATTTATTACTCCCAGCCCTCTAATGTCTCAATCAGCCACTTCTCTCATCAGTATCGTCCCCTGTAAAGGGTGGGGGTGGGGGGTTGGTGTCTAACTTCCAGGTGGGGAGGATTCATCAGAGATAGCCACTGATACCCATCACAGGGTAAATGGACAGCTGTCTTTAGGGGTCAGTTAATGGTCACTTCTGGGGTAGCGTAGCCAATATTAGCCATTGCCCTTTCATTACTAGCTTTCAGCAGCCACTGTGTGCCCTGCTGATGTATCCATGGCTATGTCCACATGATTGTTGAATATTGTTAAATTTATCTAGAGACTCTTCCAAAATTACAGTGGACAGGTAGACATTTGTGGAGCAAATGAAGGATATTTCATATATGTATATATATATATATATACCAGTATATATATATATATATATATATATATATATATATATATATATATATATATATATATAATTTATATATATATATATATACACTATGTTGTCAGTAATGCTTTGAAAATGGTGCACTGCACGTGTATTTCTGGACATACTATTATGTACATGTCTGGACTGGTTCTATGTATGAGCAAGCTCACATTTGTTTAATGGGAATATTTTGGACTGGCAAAAGTGTTACGAGGCCTAAAGTTATGGCATTTGTTGAAAAGGTCCAGGTTAATTATTATATACAGTTCAGGGTATCTCCTGTGTTGGGTAGAGCAAAGACAAACAAGACATTTGTGACGTTTGTTAATATCTGTTTTCTTCTGTTTCTCCTTATTTGCACATCAGAACAAATCAGGTTACGTTTGATGTTGATATGACAAGATAAGACATTAACTAGCCAGGACTATGGCTGGTAGAGTGCATATCTGTGCCATTGTTGGAGCACATATTTACACAGTTTGACCCACCACGGGACAAGTTCAATAAATATAGTTTTCTTCCTCATATATACTGATCTGTTTCTTGACAGATTAACATAGGTTGTGTTGCTTGAATGTATGACTTTACCTTTCCCTATTGCAGACAATTAGTTGACACAGATTGTAATTTTCTTGTTTACATTTTTCAGATGGATACAATTATAATTGGGCTTATGTTATGAAAGGTATTCAAGTATAAGAACAAGTGAAATATAGTATTTATGATGAATTGTTCATCCTTATCTCATTTATTTATGTTTCAGTGTAGCCAATCAATGATTGTAATAAACATACATTTGCGATTGATGAAACAACACAGGTGCATTGGTGCATTTTATATTAGTCATATCTCTTTGTTTCTTTTCAGTCAAATTACTGGATTCTGTGTTTGAGAGTGGAATAAAAAAAATACATATGAGCATGCCATCAAATTCAACATTTTATTAAAGTTTACACGGTTAACCAGTTATTAACATTTCAACCATAAATAAAATTTCTGCATGCTTGAACCTGTACTAATGTATGTATTGTAACGTTTTTTAGAAACCCGCATAACAAAATCACTAGTAAGTCATTTTACATTCCCAGTAGAAATCCAGGGATGTTCATGAAGGGGCAACATCACTAACCCCTGCCTAGGGCATGTTGTTTCACCCCTGTAAACAAAAACAGTAAACATCTGTGGAGTATAGGTCAGAGAGTTAGCACCCTGCCAGTGGCCAATCACCCTGGGTGTAGGTGGTTCTCCAGCACTAAATCACCCCCCTCCGTTTATGGCCTCTGGTGCATGTCCAGTGGCAGTGTAGTGACCAGCTAATTTGTTTCCAAGTGATTTCTGACAAGGTACATAGTCATAAAATGTTCAACCACCCTTTGCATGTGTCTGTTGTCTCCCTACTGTCCAGTTTGCACATGGGTAAACTATTTACCCTAATATTTACACAGAGATGTTTTTCAAATTTTGAAAACATTTTATGGTTATTGCACCTGAATATTTCTAGTTACGTATTGACAGAGATATTACAAACACTTTTATGTAGCTTCCTTGAACTTTGGTAAGTTGAGAGAATAGAAACAGTGTCATGACTATAGTAAATATATTGTTCATGGCTCCAAGAATGGTTTATTGTAGTATAATTAACTTACTTTGGAGCTTTAAGTCGAAGCGAGTACGACGTTTCGGTCCGTCAGCTACAGACCTTGTTCACGTAACAAGGTCCGTGAACAAGGTCCGTGAACGATGGACCGAAACGTTGTACTCGCCTCGACATAAAGCTCCAAAGTAAGTTAATTACACTACAATAATCATTATAATGTCATGAGTGTTTTGGTGTATGTTGATAATGAGAAGAAACCCCCAGTCAAACACCCCCTCAGTAAAATAAAAAAAACACTAGTATACCCCTCAGTAAAAACTTCCTCAGTCAAACAGCCTCTTGGTCAAACACCCCCTCCCCCCACTTTCGAGTTGAACAGAACATGGAAAGATTGTATCTACAACCAAATAATAATGACATGATAGCCTAGTAATAAATGAAGGGTCCCGTGTGATGGATTTACAACTCCTCCCCAGACTGTCCACTGTACACAACGCAAGTGTCCGTTATCTCACCAATATTCACTTTAAAGGCAAACCTATTACCACAAAACCTATTGCAAACACTGCCTGAGTACTAAGTCAATGGATTAGACAACTGTCTGAAGATGCACAGAGTTCTTAAAAGGTAATGAATAACTTATCTAGAGCTGTGCTATCTTCTGCATGCAGTTGGACTAGAAACAAACACACAGTGATAGGAGCAAGTGTTGTCTTGATTTATAGAAAGACCATAGCAAACATGCTGTCTTGCTATTGTTTTCTTTGATTATTGCATATTTACTGTCTGTTTGTCATGGTAGAGCAAAACAAACATGGTTTATATAAGTCATAAAATAATGTGCAGTATTAACTTAAGATAATAATTAGTATGATTAATAATTGTACCATTGATCACATGACAAATAATTTTATTTTTATATTGTATTGACAGCATTTCGCAAATCCATTATACAATATTGTATATGAAACAAAATTACTATGTTCTTGTATAATGTAACAGTTTACATTTATTACATCATTGACAGAAGTTAACATAAAAATAAGCATTGCAACCAGTTTTTAAAAAGTTGACATCTTTTATTTTAACACAGTTTTGCTCTGACACATTTTACAATAATATAGATTATTTACAGTTACGTGTTTGACTTCTGGTAGCATTCCAAGGCTGTACATTCTATACAGTGGTTGGTCAAGCTAGTGAACTATGGAATGCTAGTGACAGTCTGAACACTGCATAGTTGGTCCAGTTGGTTCAATTAATACACAAAACTGACATATTCCTGCTGAACGGACCTGCTATAAACAGGGGTGTTCTAATGAGTGACATTCTCAACAAAAGGGGTTGCTGGCAGGACAGCAGCACCCCTGACAAGGGGTGACAGCGTCTGTGCCTGCTAACTGGCTCACTTTGTCACATTGTTGTGCTCTCTGTCCAATTCTGGATACATTCACAGAAACATCTGCTGTCAAAATCACAGTCTATTCTGAAACCATAATATTGATTAATGCCATTCGAAATCAGTTCCTCCCGAAAGACTGAGTCCATAGACTTTTTAATCAGGCTTGCAGGTCTGCACAATGCTGGCCGTCTTTCCATGATATATTGTCAAAAGTTGTTTTCCCAAACTGACAATTGCTGATGTTGTTTACTAGCTTTGTTAGTATGCAAAACCGGACCATAACGTGTTGGATAAAATTGAATATTTTATCACTGGTATTATACATAATTTTATAGCTCAAGCAGAAAATTGATCAGTTAAACTGTAGTACCGGATACTAATAATTTTACATAATATTTTTGTTTTTAATAAAAAAAGTATTGGTTTGTGGATGACTGAAAACCACTCTTCAACATAACAACGTTAAATTCATTTTACAAGAAAAAAACATGGTGAATGAAAAAAATGTATGAAAAGTTTAGCATTGTTTATGAGAACCTGAGCGCATGAATGTGACAGCTCAGGTGAATGCTGCTGCTTGTAAAGGTTAGTTCGCATATCGCATGACATACAATCCTTAGAGTACTATGTGTTTTACCTGGCTGAAATGTTCAGTCAAAATACTAAATTTTTCAGTGAAGCTATGTTGGCTGACTGACAACTTTAGATCAGTTCACCAGCAGGAGCAGTGAGACTGGGTGCTTAGCAGGGGACATGAGTTGAGCAATCCTTACGACCTGATGCTGTGTGACTTGTAGAGCTTAGGTTTACATCAATCCTACTTTTATGTTCTCAGCTGCCTGTTATTTTGTCATGTAATTAATATAACTCGACTCATTTGGGAACTCTGTGTGACTACAGTATGTAGTAAGTCTTGTTGGTGCATTTACTGAGAGACTTGCCATTATAGTCTGATGCGGTTTTTCGTACTTGAGCGATATACTTTTGTTATATGACTTTATGGCACCAGTCACAGTTGAAGCACTACACAGAAATCATTACACTATAAAGCCGAACCCTTCCCCTTTGGAAACCCGTGACAGTCGAGAGTGATTTACTGTGACGCAAACACATTTCAGTTGAAATTATGGGGTGCGTGAAAACGTGAAAGATTTGCCGAAAGTCACACCCACAGAACGCTGCATGGAATGAAAGGGCAGTTCCACCAGAAGAGTATACACACCTGTAGGTGAATGGGGGTTTAACACCCTTGGCTTGAGAGAGGCACCTTTGATCTCTGCATGACTGGAGAACTGACATGCCAGCAACAAAACGTTGCAGGTGAAATTAATTAGTCTTGCAATATGTTATACTTCACTGACGTCACTCCGGTGAAAATGAAAAAATTTCAACGTTTCAGTCTTTTACAGGATTTTTTAATTAATTTACCACCAGTATATCTGTAGCATGTAATTATTGTTCAGTGTGCTTGTAGTAATGAGACAATTCAAGAAATTTTAGGTGACATGAATGTTAGCCATTATTGAAGCATAGGAAAGAAGGATGTTTGTAAATATTTTCTTGGTGAGGACTACAGTCATGTAATGTAGTTGACATGCATAAAAGTTTTGTTACATCAGAAATATAATGTGGAATAAATTTTGTATTACTGTAAAGTTAAGAATTTTTTATTTGTAAACATAAATATGATAATGTAACAATATGTCTTTTTCATTTCGCTGTAAAGTCAACAGATATTTTAGTAATTTATAAACAAATATAATATGGTGATTGTCTCTTCAAAATGGATTTATGCAAGTTGCAAACGGCAGATCAGTTTCAAAGATTTGCACTATAAACTGCAGAGATCTGTAAATGTAAAAATGCTGAGATAACTGTTTAAAAACATTCACACAACTGGGATCCACAAACACTTGAAATCATGTTACTATTTACCCCCTGGGTAGGCACCCTTTACCCCTCCAGGTGTTTGCACTCCCCTGCTTGAACTTTGGTTCCATATTTAATTATTGTGACATGTTTTTCTGTAAGCTTCTCAAACCGGGGTTAATGTTCCATTTGTACCCATTGTTTTATGAAACGAATATCCCATGATTATAATTACAGTTTAAATCCAGTATCATCAAATGCTCAGGGTTGTAAAATTGAGTCTGGTTCTGTGAGTAGTGGTCACTACAGTACTGTTGAATTTCTCTGCAACAAATCCTGTATACACAGTAGCACTAAGCCACTTTGCAGACAACTGGTGTTTTCTTGGAACCACTTACCCTGGGGTAAATTACTTAACACCTCCACACCTAAGCATTCAGCTCCAGGTTTGGCTAACAGCTTTCCCAGTACTCTGCTTTCACACTCTCTGGTGTGTTCAGTGAAACTCAGGCTGTCTGCTCTGTAATAACAGGTTTGTTCAAGTCACCTTTGGGAGTGAAAGATAGATGACTGGGTAGCCATCTCACTCCATACATAGGTGACAGTTGGGATTTCTCTTTGCCCTCTCTCTTTGACCCTTGGTGACCCTGTCTGTAGTTGGGGCGGTTACCAGATGATATATAGGGGTAGGGTTGTTGGAAGGTTGTCCCTTGTTTGAAATTGTTTTTGTCATTGTTGATGTAATGGCTTCCAGGCATGCAATACAGTGCCCTGGATACTGCCAAAGAATTTCTTTCATGTCACACCTATGCTTCAAGGAAAAGGTTTGATTTATGGTATGAATTTTTCAATATCCAGATTAGGTGTATTTCTTCATTTAGACATTTTGTTTTTGTTGATTGATACTGATATCCTTTGTACATTATATTGGATACATGGCTGGCTGGATATGTTCAGAGATTTTAGTACTAGTTTCACAACACGCGGTAATTGTTTGTGCTGCACTGTATTGTACTCGACTGTATGTGTTACGACATGAAGCAAACTATTCTATCTGTAAATGAACTACAATTCACAAGTAATACTGAAATTTAAGATATTGTGCTAAGTGGAATTGTTAAACAACAACAAGTGTTGAAACATGACCAAACATTGTCATAATGGCTGCATCTGTTCTTGTTTTATACATGTTCCGTTTTCCTGTACTTTGATTGGTATTACATATTATATGTTTCCCATACACTGACTATTATTAATTTTATGGAAATACACACTATTTAATCAAGTCTTTTCTTCTGGGCAATTACCATGCATGGTCAAGCATTCTATTGTGTCCACTCAACCTACTCTGGCCACTGACCCAGGGGAGATGCACAGATTGCTCCCCACCAATCTACTGCTACACTGTCATTGCTGACACCCACTCATTATTACCCAAGTGACAGTCACAAATATGACAATGACTTTAATGAATAACTTGGAAACTGTTCACACTGTGTGTATTGCTTCGGTGAAACTTGTGGTAGCCACTTATGTTCACTGAGGCCTGAATGGAAATAAATATTGGTGCTTCTCTGCATTATGCTCATTAGAAAATACAGGTGTGTTCGTGTGTCTTGATTGAATTGTGTCTGTTAAATTGCAAATGAGTGAAATTTACCAAAATATTTGAAACATTAATGTATTCGTTCATCACCAAAATAATTGCTTCTTGGTTGTCTCAGAAGTAATGATTTTTTTTTAGCTTTGAAGTACATTTTTAGTCATATTCATGTGTATTTTATGAGTAATGTGATCATGTGTGCAAATGCAAGTCATTGTGCACTGCCATCAGTAGATCATGGTAGGGTTGTCAAAGGTAGGAACAATGTTATCACTTGATTTTTTCTTTAACATTTCACCTGCTTTAAAACAAATCTAGCTCACTGTTGTACCATAAGAGTCCAGCAAAAATGGTTTTTATTCATCATATCTGAATATTTCTTGTACAAAATATAAAATTCACAGATTAAAGCTTTGGACACTGAACAATCTGTCTCACAGCTAGTGTGGAAGACAATTAGCTATGTGAGGTGTCGTTTTTTGAGCATTGACATCATGTACAGTTGAGGGTTGCCACATTGGTGGTGTGTGAATGCCTGTGTACGTGTGAGTGCATGTATGCTTCAGTGTTTCCAGCAACATGTTGTAACCTTAACCCATCATTAAAATAAAATCAGACGGTTGCGTAAGCCCCCAGATCAGTCATGCCCAAGATACATATTGAGTCCCCAGTGAAAGTGTCACTAATCCTCTACAGTACCAAACATACAGAGTCACCACACCCCAAGTTGATCCTGTTATTCACCCCCTCCAGTCTGGTCATTTTGTTTGACCACAGACTGACCAGGGGTGAAGGTATACACCCAAGGGGTGGGGTAATCAAGCATTGGGTAACAGTTTAACTGCAACAAGTGGTAATACAGGTCCCTGACAACAGCCACAACACAAAGGGTGTGATTTACTGAGCCATACCCTTGGACACTGTGTAGGCTAATTACAGGGCCCCTGCTATTTACCCCTGAGTACTTTCTCATGGGTTAAATACCCTCAGGTGTGAGGCTTTATTTGTCAGCAGTATACGGAGCTTTGATGAGCAGGCTTGTACAAATAGGAAACATTATTGGCCCGTAAAATGTGGAATATTTGCTGTGTTTAAGCATCACCTTCTGCATGTTTGTGCTTTGCAGAATCTTGTGCATGTGCTTAAAATTGGTTTATATAGTGATTTCATTTTATATTTCACTTTGGGGTATCTCTTTTATGTGCTTCAGCAGTCTATTTTGGTGTATCTAAATAGCACTTTGGAGTTACCATGGTGCATTTTTGTGCCTGTAGAGTGCACTTTCTTTTTTCCTTAGTGCACTTTGGTACATATCTGTGGTGCACTTGTTGTGCCACTGTGGTGCACTTGTTGTGCCACTGTGGTGCACTTTGATATGTCTAAGTTATTGCAGGTTGGTGTGTTACGAAAGGGTATACACCCAAATAGTATATCTCCACAAGTATAACGAACATTGTTTTATTTAGTGTGTTCACAGTTTTGTACATTTGTGTCTCTAGTACACTCCAGTGTGTCTATATTGTATTTTAGTACATTTTTGGTTCGCCAACAATGCAGAGTTCTGTTTGGTGTAAGTGTTCATTTCCATAGAACAAAGTGCAATAAGTTGATAAATAGATGGCCCTGGCAATCACATGTTCAGTAAATCAGAAATTGCCTCAGTCTCATTTGTATTCATTGTTTGTGACCACCGGATGTCCGTTTAATTAATTTTACAAACATGTCAATGAGAAGAACATAGCCAGTTGGTTTAGTGCAGACCGCAGACGGGCATCAGTTAACATTTGTGGTGTCAATATCATTGAATCAGAATGAATGTGGTTTTGTGCAACCTTTACAATTTTTCGGGATGCTGCTGTTTTCAAAGGTGTGTGTGGCTGTCATTATCTAAGATATGGTAGACATGATCTGAAATGGTTGAAACATAATGTAATTTGTCAACATTTCATTATAGGTTTGATCATTCATATGTATGTGGGTATAACATTCAGTACGGTCAATTTGCAGGTAGTAGACAGTTGCTGTATCTTGCACTAAAAGGACATTGCTTGCATGCATTGGTATCAAGTATAAACATCTAATGTATTTAAATGTTTGTGATTAACAAATGGCAACATTGAAAATTTCTACTAAACTGCCTTATATCCACCGTTCTGCAGTATATGTTAGCCACATTGATGTTTAGCCTTTACCCTTTATATAATTGGAAATGAAAGTAAAGCTAGATTAGCAGAGCATGGTATTAAATGTCAACCACTTCTTGCAAAGTCTAGGTTTGATACCTCAGATGGTATCCAAGCAGGGTTGTTTTTTCAGCAATTTGCAGAAAGAGATGTGGTAGTGTAACCCAGTCAGCAAATCCGCTAGTCCTAATTGCAAGCCTATATTCCTGCCATGCCACCACCCGTATCCGTGTCTGTGTGTATATCGTATGTGTATCGTACATCCTCAGTTGCCACGTATTCTACACTGGCAACAGTGATGGATTTATCTGTTTCTTTCTTCCCGACTCATCTGGTCTGTGTCAGACTCTTTGTTGGGATTACTGTGGTTTCCTCCTGCCAGGATAATCTGCTGGATTAGTGTCTCATCAAGGGGTAGTGTGGTTCGTTTCCCCGTCCAGGGTGAGCTGTCTCATACAACTGTCACCAGACAGGGAGGGGCTGGGTCGTGGAATATGTCACACAAGGGGGCTGGTGACAGATTAACTTCTTGACTATTCCAACCTGTCACCGTGGTCATTGTCAGCAGAGTGGTGGCAGACTTGACAAAGACAGTCAGGTCTGACCTGTGCCAGTGCAGTGCCTCGTAAGATATATCTTCACACTCAGAATGCTTCATTTGTAATTTCTTCACAACTAGTCCTAGGTTTGATTTTTTCAGGAATTTGTTTGTTCAAACTCTTTATTTAACCCACTTCCAGCCCTACGTAAATAACCCTTTGCAGGAATCCATGCGGACCTTCTTTTCAGTGGATGATAACTCCACTGCAAACAAAACTGCCAATTTCATCATGTCAGTCAAGTTGTCAGTCCCGCCAAGTTATAATTGGAGTGAATCAATAAAATTTAAAGCTGGAATTGGTAGTGTTATTTATGTTACAGTTAGTAAATATCATGTGCACTCAGTGATATGATAATGACTATTGATCACCATAAACACACATCTCCTCTTCATTTTAGAATTCTGAATAATTTTAGCTGATATGCAGTGAAAGTGTAAATTAGCCACAGCCTTTCTTATGTGACATTCAGTGGCTGACAAGGAGATGCTGAACTTCACATGGTTTAATCAGAACGCACTTGTTAACTTAATAATGCATCAGTGATTGCTACGCTTGACCAGTTGCATTGTGGGAAGACATCACTGCTTGAGTTCACTCACAGAGCTGGATGATAATAGGGCCACTTCAGCCTCCCTGTGAGCTAACAGACTCGAGTTATTTAGTGCATTATATTACCCATTTCCAATTACTTGTAACCCCAGAGAATTTAATGGAATTTGTGTACAAAGTAGCAGGATAAATCTGATCATTGTGGAACTAAATAAATATCTACTTTTCAAATGGATGAGTACCATTTTCATGTCAGATAACGTGGTCGATGGCTGTTTTATTCTGAAGATGCTAAGAATGTTTGTATTAACACTTTCCATGTACACATAACAACAACTACATTCTCTTGTGAAGTGGACAGTGTAAAATATTTTAAAAACAGTTTTTTTTAAGGAAATTTATGAAGTATATAGTGTCTTGCTACACTGTACATAGAAAATAACGAATATTTCAGTGACAGAGTGAATTGAGGGGGCAATAAGACTTTATAAATGACATTTACTGTCCGAAAATAGAAGAAGAATATTATACAATAAAATTATTACATACAATGTGTATCCAATCTGCCTTGTTGGTTGAACTTGACAGTGAAAAGCTGTCGAGCGTGCACACACATCATGTAAGACATTCCAAGTTATCTGTTAGTAGCCTTTCAAGACAGATCATTAAACAAGTTCTGAAAACTACTGTTGTTCTTTGGCTGACTTTCCCAGGTTGTTTTAACTACAGACCTGAGCCGCTGCATAACTAACTATTAAGTCCTGGGAATGCCCACAGGATTGTAAACCTTAGGTAGCAATGTAGGCCAAGAAACTGATGCCCACATCCCTGCAATGGACGGAGACTGAAGAGTAGTTTTCATGGTCTGACCTGAGAATACACAACACCACTGCCACCAATCACTTCCTGTCCTTAGGAATACCTCTGTGGTATATAAATACCAGTATTTCCCTGGTCAGCTTGTTCTGGCTGACCCTACCCTAGGGTTGAGACACACAGGAAGACTGGGAGTGCACTGGTAAGGCAGCCATTGGTTGCTAGGCAACTGAAGTCTACCAGCCCAACTGGGCTAATTAGTAGGGGCGCCAGTATCCAAGGTAGACTGGACAATCTGTGTAGGTTGGAGAGACTCCCTTCCTACCAGGGAGTCTTTACCTTCACAGTGGACAGGTCTGGCCTTCACACTAGAATAAACTGGCAGTAATTTATGTTCTCTTATTTTACTGGAATGACTAGAATGAGGCTAGTCTTGATAGTGACCATAGATTTATGCTTTCCCTCCCTCTTACCCGGCTGTCTCCACCAACAATTTGATCCCCTCTTACGTTTCCCTCTTATTCTCAACTCCTCTCCCAATCCCTCCTAATCTCTTTTTATACAACAATCCATCCGTCTAAGTTTTACTCAATATTGTACCTTTATGTTAAAATTAATTCATTACCTCTCAAGAAATGATATATTATGTTATTTTGTTATATATTTAACATGAGACATTTGCAGCGCAGAAGAAGGATTTTAAGTCAACAAAACAAGAAAGACAATGATTTGTTATTTCATTTGTTTTTTACAGTTTTATAGTCACGTATCCTGGCTCACCAATCGGTTGTAATTAATGATGTTTATGTGTGACAAATGGTACTCTTGTAGTTAAGTAAAAATCGCCTGATAATAGATGCATTCCTTCTTATGTCACATGAACAATCTAGATTCCCCACTCTCTAAAAAAATGGTGGTTGACATATTTTTGTGGGGCTCTCAAATCTACAGTTTTATGTGAAGTGCAATGAATTACAAATGACAAGTCTTTGGAAACCAAGGGGGGCGGGGTGAATCACACTGTTTAGGCTAGAATTTCTCCATTGTGTCTCTAAAAACAAATAAACTCTGGTTGTTGAACATAGATAAAGACAGAGGTCAAGGGTCGCTTAGTTCAAAAAGAACATCAGAAAATGTCACTGCACTAATTTGGGACATGGAAAACATCAAGTGACAGTTCTTTTTTGGCATTCCTTTGTTACTTGTTACTAAATAGCAAACATTCCTATATACATTCCACAAGAGCTATTCAGTTTTATTTTATTTTTATTTTATGTTTTATTTTCATGTAAAGTGGGCAAATTACGTATGATGTGTGTATTACTTCATACATATAAATGTAAATTATTTAGGATTATTTTAATATATTACAATTTTCTTTAAATTATATTGACGTTTTTAACAAACTGCAGAATTAGCCGACTGTTTCTAGCTAGTGGTGAAAACTATAGTACCTGAAATCTATTGTTCAGTTTGGTGGCTCGGTGTAACTGGGCCCGATGAGTAGGACAGTTGCCCAATGGACACTTGACAAATGGTCAAATGAAAAAGTGACACATGCTCAGTGAAACAAAACCATAAGTATAATAAACAAAACATCCTGACCCAAATAAATGTATTACACTTCATGGTTTGATTACATTTACGGACGTTTCTTTACCACAAATCAACAGTCCAAGTTATTGTTTAACCACAGGGCTACTGTCCACTGGACAGTCAGTACCCATGGTCAGGGTGAGGGGTGATGGATGTGCCCCACATCTGCTGCCCTGCCCTTGTGCTCCCTTCTCCCTCCTCCTTCCTCCCTGGAATGTTCACCTGTTGTGGCACTGCCCCTGCATTCCGGTCTTGTCTCTGACAGTTTCAGACACTTTTTACTGACAAGTATGTAAACAGTGATACCCAGCTGTGTGCTGGGGTGGGGTGGGGTGGGGTGGGGTATATGTGGGGTGGGGTCACAGATATATGGGTGGGGCATAGATCTTTCTCTGTGGGGTGGGGTAAAAGTGGAGTGGGGATGGTTGGTAGCCATTTATATAGCCACAAGTGTGAAACTAATCTTTTTTACCTATTTTCATTCCTGTCAGCCTTCATTCCTATTGACAACTTTCACTTATAACCACAACTCATGGGATAGTGAAGAATGATTTCATTGTGACATGAAAGTTATTATCCATAATAATTTGAAGCATTTTACAAAATCTCATTTCGAATCTTTCATAGAGCCGCTTCCAAAACGGTACTCGTACGTATGCATATGCTAAGAAGTGGCAATTATCATAATTTACTTCTTAAACAATTGCATTAATTTAGTATTTGTTGTATCTAATATTATGAAACTTGTAAAAATTTGTTTTGTAGGCCTCGTGACATCTTTGTGAATTTTCTATTATATTACATGAAATTAATGTATCAGCATTACTGTCTTTTGCATCCAACAAAATCATCACATTCTGACTGCATAATGACGTACAAACCACACAACTGAAATGTTAATTAGAATTAACCCCCTGTGAAGCGAGGATGCTGCAGTTTACCTTGCGACCAGACCAAAGTAGCCATTAAGTTGACAAGAATGCGGACTGTGTGATCGTGTGTTATGGTCTAATTATGTCTTGTTAATAGCAATCACTTACGAATCCGCTGAGGCCAAAATTATAGGCTTTATCAATACGCAACTAAATTGGCCAGTATGTGCAACAATTTTCTCAGCAGGTGTTCCCCTGTGTATTCGCCCCAACCCACTGGCATGCCACTCACTATTGTTGGGGGTAGAATGACAAGATTATGGGGTGTGATAACCTTGGTCTGGTTCTCCCTTCCAAAGGGGGCACAATTAGCAAGAGTGTCAGGACTGAGGTCCTTGTACAAGCTACCCAGTGAGGGGCTCTTACAGAAGGGTGATTCAAGTTACACGGAAGTGGTCGCTGTGGGGAGAGTATCAATAGACCTGTGGTGGTATTTATCTGCAGAAGGATCACTCTCATTTGCAGAACTATTCGCCATATCTCCCCTTGAGACATCTGTGGAAAGATCTACTGGACTGTGCCTAATAGACTCACTGGAACTTTTAATGTCCAATTTAAAAACACATCTTTTTAATAAGGCCGCATTTGTAAATTACTTGTAGGGTATTTTATAATGAATTTATTTTAACTGTAATTATAGTTTTGCAATTTTTTTACTTACTTTATTATTAAGTTATTAATATATTTTATTTATTTATTATTTTATTTTATCTATTTATTGCTGATAAGTTTGGCTTATGAACTAGAACTTTTAGAAGCTTTATTTAATTATCTATTATTATCATTTAACATTTCGTCTTTACATGCAAGTTTAAAACTGATTATGAATATTTAAAATATGTATGTGTTACAATGTATTTTATGCGCCTCTGAGCGGAAATATTTCAGGATATATGGTGCTTTATACAAATAAAAAGAATAATTATTATCTGCAGTGTGTGCTTACTGGTAGTTAGATACCTATCATTTTTTATAATGACTATCCTCTGTAGCATGTGTGTCCACGTGTTGAAGATTTTCACACAGTAAGCTGACCATGAGCTTGCTTAACCTGTTGGTTTTGATGTACCAAGAACTTAGCATTCTGGTGATTTTATTCAATACATTTTTAATAATAATAATAATGTTCTTTTATTCAGCAGCCAGAGAGACTTAGCGGTACGATTGATATGTTAAATATTTAATAAAACTTAAAAATACAGTACAAATATATTTAGAGCACTAAATTGTGTATCAGATCAATTAATTAGTTTATATTATTACATTATAATTAATTAGCTTATATCATGGTTAATTTGTATAGGCAATTATATGTTTCAGTTTGGTTAATTATTTTAATTTATGCATAGTACACAGTGAATTATTTGTGTAGTCTAGATCAGGTTAAGTGTTATTTGGGGACAAAAATATGCAAGTTTCTATTAAGAACATTGTGTTTTATGTAATCTTAGTCTATTCTTGTATTCACAGCAACACTAAAGTTAGTCAAGTTAATCCCACGGTTTAAAGATGTGATTTATGACTCAACAATAATATTTATCAGAACAAACAACTCCTGAGTTTGTGGTTGGTTCTCCTTTGGCCCTCTCTAAATAAACACAATTCCTGATAACATCTGATGGTAGAGATGCATTCATGACAGCAAGTCTCTGCCCTTGTTTTATCTGACAGTTCATTGTTTGTTGGCTTCCATTTGGCAACCACAAACTGATCACGTCTGATTCTCATCAGGGTACCGCTATTTGTGGTTTATATTCCCATATTGCGGCTTTGTTTGTGCTGCCATCTGTTGGATCCGCTCCACTGACCACGACATTGATGACTTGTGGTTTCCGACTTAATGTTATATTTAGGGTTTCACTGTAGGCTTATATCCTGCTTCCCATGCCATGCTCAAACTACCTCTCTGGGTATTACCCGAGGATTATCCAGGGAGAAAACAAAAAGTTTTTTTAGACATAGAGGAAAATATCAGATTCCACGAGTCAACACCATCAATCTGTTCCAGAAATTCAAAGGATGCTACATATGTGAACATCACAGTGGCATGAACTATGGAATATTCATAAACTGATTTAATTAAACATAAGTATGATGTACAACATGACGTCTTCATCAACCAGAACACGGGCCACTGCCACAAGCTTGACGAGTCTCACTTCTTGTGCAGACCCCATTTTTAGACCCTGAAATTTGTCAGTTTGGCCCATCATCACGGGTTGTGGGTACCGAGAGACTGCTGGCCGCTCTCCCCACTGGCAGGGGGAGGAATGTGACTGAGCCAGGATAGTTGTGAGTGATATGTCTCCCGCCACAAATGTACCAGAACATCCCAGGAATGCACAGGTGTCTAAGGTCTAGGCCAACACAAACACTGGTGCTACGTGGACTCAGCCAAGGCACTCTCACTCTTAGGGAGAGACTTGGGAAGAGCCTTGCTTTATAGTCACCTTGGTAATGCAGCCACTTTGGTAATACATCCACCTTCTCAATACAATCACCTTGGTAGTAAGGATAACTTGTAAATACAGTCATTTTGGTAATACAGCCAGCCACCTTGTCCATACAGTCACCTTGGTAATACAGCCACCTTGTCAATTCAGTCACCTTTGTAACTCAAACCAACTTGTCAATTCAGTCACCTTGGTAATACAGCCACCTCGTCAATTCAGTCACCTTGGTAATGCAACCACCCTGTCAATTCCGTCACCTTGGTAATGCAGCCACCTTGTAAATTCAGTCATCTTGGTAATGCAGCCACCTTTCAATATAGTCACATTGGTAATGCACCTGCATCACATTGGTTGTTACCCTTGGGTCCAGAATTATGTCTATGGCAATGTTGAACCATAAATATTTGACAACTGTTTTGTGAAGGTTTTGGCTGTTGCTCATGTGTTGTGTTTCTACTTGCAGTGTCGGGCGAACCCCAGCGCATGACAGTAGGACCAACCGATGTCAAGGTCATTCAAGGTCAAACTGCGATACTAAAATGTGTCGTTGAACATATCAAAGGAATTGTACAATGGGCGAAGGATGGAGTGCTGCTAGGTAAGTGGATTATTAGTTTTCTTCTCAAAGTAATTCATTATTTATTGGTTTTGTTTAGTAATTAAATTCTTAGTTTTCTTTACCTAGTGAAATAAGTTATTTATTCTTATAGAATATAATGATATGACGACTGTTACGTGATGCAATGATTTTGACTGCAGGCTATACTTGTTTTGTTGGAGCAAAAAGATGGGTGAAAATGTCCATTTATAAGTCTTAATGAAAAACATGCGATTTATGCTGGGGGTTAAGACAAGTTTTAGATTTTGTTATAAAAATTAGATTTGTTACTGATATATTTTAGGACATGCGTCTTTCACTGGGCATCTCTCTTAGAAAATCAACGGTGTGGTATATAGCATCGACTGTGTGAATTACTCAAGAGATCAGTGTTAGCAAAGTTGGCTAACCAGCTCTCAGTGGAAAAAAGGATTGCTCATAACAGTTTCATGTGTTGCATTCTTTCTCTGTGACATACCTTTGGGTCCGGTGTACAGCGTTAATTAATGAGCATTGATAGGGTTTTTCACTAATCCACCAGTTGAGTTTATTGGGACAAAAACTATAGAACCAAAGCAAACAGATGAATGACATATGGCTGTATATTTTATTGTATTCTTTGCAGTTACAAAATTCTAGAGCTAAGGGAGGAGGAAAGTCTAAAATCCGTTTTTTATTTCTTAACACCAGAGGACTGTAACTGGTGGCAGATGGTGAGTTATGCTAAAATACACACTGTACCTTTCTTTCATATGTTTAGGGCTCCCCCATATGGTGGCCATCATGGATTTACACATTCGATTTTTACAAAAATATTTAAGGCATAACCAACTGGTCAATTTCAACCAAAAAACACACAGATATACATATACTATAGGCAGTGACAAAGTGACATTTTGGATTAATTGTTTATATATATATTTTTTTTTTATACTATACCCGTCTATTTCACACCAGAATTTGTGACGGTACCTTATTTCAATGGCATATTACAACACTATGGCAAATATAAAAAAAAACGCTAAATTGTCTATGCACTCCTCTAAGTTGGACACAAGTCACGGTTATTGCAGATAGTAGATTCACCAAACTGATAGAACATTGAACAGATAGATGTTTGGATCAACATTAAGTATTAACCAGATGGTTGTGAATAAACACATTTTTAGTTGGTTTTTCTGCCATCTGTTGTATAATATTGCCTCTGGCTGTGATACTTTCTTCTCGCTCTTGGCAAATATTCTTATTAACTAAGCATAGTCTATTAAAAGGAGACTGATTAGGCATATTTTGACGTTTTGCGATTTATTATCTTTAAATGTCTAGCAGATAGTGAATGTACCTGCAGGGCACACTGTAACAATAGCAACATAAATTGGCCATGAGAAAGTAGTAATTCTCCCACAGTGTGATAACAGTATGGAACAAATTACATACTGATTGTGTGAATGCAGAATGGTGTAATTGCATGTAAATTACACTGGCAGGTCTGTGATAAGGCCAGACTAAACGAGAAAGAGACAGTCTGGACTTGATATGTCAACTGCTTCCTTGTCCAGTGACCATCTGTTGCCTCAATCTCTGGGTGACAGCCTTGCTAAATATAGTCAGTACTAAGTAGTCCAGATATGGGGTCAAGTACATTTGTATTTGAAAGTATTTAAATACTTTTTTCAGAGTATTTTTATTTGATGTTTAGGAATTTGTATTTATATTTAAATACTTTCCGAAAGTATTTGACTTTTAAAATACTTTGAAATACTTTTTTAAATACATTGTCACTATCAACATTTCTGTTTCAAGATCATGAAACTGCAACTTCACCAAACAGTGCTAATTACTGATGAAGACACTTAATAGCAGGTGTTCATTCCCATGGCCCTGGCAATGACCACAACTTTTTTTTGCTCAGGGCCTGATCAATATCCCCTTTGTTCATTAGTCAGGCTCCAAGCAGGCACCAGGCTATTCTGGTTTCTTGGCTGACTTTGAAGTTGAGCTGCTACACTTCCTCACAAGATCCCAGCAGTCAGTAGCAGTGTCTCTTCTGAAGGCAACATAGGTATTTTATTATGGCTTAGCAAACAACATACTTTGGCCTTTACCTCTGTGGATAGAGGTTTTTGAGTCAGTTGACATTGTGATGTAGTTAGCAAAACCAATACAGCCTAGCACTGGTCTGCCTGTCATCATATGAGCAAACCACTAATTATGCCTATAAACTAGATGTTTCAGTATATGACTTGCTTTTCTGTTACCTACGTATTAGTACTTCCTGAAAATGAAAAGTATTTGAAAAACTATTTCTGCTGTATTGTCACCTTGCGATTGGGGTCAGTTTGGTATAGTCACTTGGGTGGCCTTAATAACAAGGTTCCATTTTTCAGGTATACTCTATGGACACCCGGTAATACAGCACCTTATATAATCAACCGAGGATTGGCCCAAAATATATATATATATATAATTTGGGTCACTCCTCGGTATATATAATTATGTAATTATGTATATACATATTTATATATTCAGGTTTAATTGACTCATGAGGGAATTGTAACTGAGCCATATGGAATAAACCATAGGTTTTCATATAGAATTAAATGCATGAATGTGTTAGTTATTTCCGGCCAACCCATGTGTCTGGGGTCATCAAGTGGTCTTCTTTTCTCGCCTGCTGTGTGAATGTAACTTACAGGTGTACTAATCCACTAATCCAATACACCTGTCAGATTATTAGTCATACTGTATAAACAGGAGAGCTGTGTTCAGTGTGGCCTGCTGCCAGTCCCTCACCTCAGCTGGTATATGAGAAGTTGAAATATATTCTTGTTCGGAAATAGCAAAATGTCTTATTTCAAAAATTCATAATACACACAGGACATTCAGACAATTGGAAAAATTACACCTGATAAATATAAACGGTGATAAGTGAAAGATTACTGTTTTAGATTTAGTATTTTAAACCAAAAAACAAAGGTTTTCTATTTATTAGTCATTATGTTAAGTATGTACATTTGGTCTGTTTGTATGTACTTGTTAACGCATTAATGAAAATGTGTATGTGGGGTGTTATGTACTAATGGTATGAATTCCATTGGCTCCCTACATAAAAACAAAACTGTTGCAAAAAACATGATGCAGTCGAAAGCGAGACATTTTTTCAGGCAACAATTGTTGCATAAGCAATACTAATGCAAGTAATTTTTTGCATGTACAAACTAACATTCAGCCATCATTAACTTTACCTTTCAGATTATGTTTCAGCATTGCATATACAAGTTTACAAATGAGATTGTGTTTTGGCAAACTTTACCTAGATAACTAGTACTACTACCCCAGATGTACTTGTGTTTTTCATCGAGGTCCTGTGTTTTGCTTCCAGGCTCTGAGCGAGATATCCCAGGATTTCCCCGCTACAAACTGATCGGCAGCGTCGAGTTGGGGGAATACAACCTCATGATCAGTCGCGTCAGTCTGTCGGATGACGCAGAATATCAGTGTCAAGTGACGCCAGCTGATGGCGATGAAGCCTTGATGGGATCGGCACACCTCCACGTCTTGAGTGAGTCACTAGATGGCAGCACTGCATGTCAACATGGCAGTCTCTAGGCAAAAGGACGTAAAACTAAAGAAATACACTTTCTTTACAACATCGTAATTTGTAGTGTTTTGGCTATGAATCATAAAAGGCTTACTCTTCTGAGATTCGTATTTAAAATATTAAGGTGAGATTAATGTAATAAAAACAAATATAAATTTGAGCATTGACCACAAGTTACCATATAATACAATTCGTACTATCTAAGCTCTTATGATTATATTCATATGTTCTTATTCTAGTGAATTTAAACATGTTTACAGAAAACTTTACAGTAATCTCAGTCAGATTGCCCATAATCTGTTGTATTTGTGTTTATTCTTATTTGATATCGAATTTTTTACATATGGTACATTTTTGTGTGTATTTATTCAGAATGACAGAATGTGAGTGAGTGAGTTTATTTGGTAAAACATTTTATATATATATATATGCAAATAAAATTAAAAGAAACATTCAACGCAAAAGCATATAAAGATATAAGCATATATATATATATATAATATTTATCAAGGATAAACATATTAATTAAAGCACGCCATGGCACACTTATTTCCAAATTGTTCCTGCAATGAAGAGTTGGTTACAACTCATTTTAAGATGCTGTAATATTTCTGTATTTAGCCACTATAATAGAAGGTTGGTCACAACAATACTGTAATATCAGCATTCCAGAGCAAATATCTGGATGGGTTGGATGGGTTGTTATTTAACACACTTAGTATTTTTACCCCTCCCGGGGGGCTAATTTGTCTTATTTACCCTTCCAGTTCCACCAGCTCAGCCCGAAATTCAGAACTACCCAAACGGCTCCATCATCAAAGTACCGCATGAACAAGAAACAGTCAATCTCACCTGCATCTGTTCCAATGGAAAACCTGCCGCAACGATCACCTGGCTGCGAAACGATGAACTAATCACCGACGACATCATCCAGTACTTCAGCTCTGTGCTCGAGAACAAGTTGGAGGACGCCAAGAGTATTCTGACCGTCCGACCACAGCACGAGGACAATGGCGCCATCTATACGTGTCGCGCGATCAACGATGCAATAAGGAAGCCACTCGACACGGTGGTGGTTCTCAGCGTCATGCGTGAGTGACAACTATGCTATGGCTACTCTTTGTGGCTAGTCTGTGTCATTGCCATATGTACAGAATTCCTCACAGACAGAACCTTTCACTGATAACCCCTCCACAAGTAATACCCATAATAGACAAAACACCCCACAGAAAAACTCCTCACAGGCAAACAATTTGTAAAACCCCCATTCTCAGACAGGCAAATGTCACAAACCCTTGCTGACACAACCACCCCATATGACAGAACCATTCTTTGGCACAACTAGACCTGGACATAACCCCTTATTGACAAAGCCCTTCAGGCAAAACTCCAAACTTTTTAAGGTTGGCAGTATAGTGAATTAGCTAGATCATTATTAATGATCCTGTTGTATATGTGAAAAGGGTAAACAAATTATTTTAGATAAACAGATTGCAGACAAAACTAATAATTACCAGATGTAAAGCGTTTTTCCATAAATGGTTATGTTAACCCTGCAGGTGACCAAGAAAAATCCTCTGTGGCATACTGTTCCAATAAAAATCATAACTTCGCTAATATTGGTCATAAAAATATGAATGATGCATCATTTTAACGCTAAAAGGTTGCTCTATTATAATAAAATTATAATATATGTAGAACAAATGAAAATCATGCGGATATTTGTATTTGAAATTGAACTAAAAAAATTAAAAATAAACACTCATTTCATCATGCTGCCAAAAATGATCGTGCGGATGAATATACTTCACCATTTAGACAAATGTAGATTCATATATTAGCTGCCAAATAAAACAAAAATGAAACAAATCCGTTGAGAACTATAATATTTATGATTTTTTCCGACATAAAAATACGTTGATTCAAAGCGGCCGATTGCGGCCGCGCTCGTTACCGTTGCAACCCAGGCGCCCGGCCGGAGAAATGAGGCGCTGCTAATTTGGTGAATTTTCACCCCAAAAACGCCTCCAAAGTCAATCTAACTACATGAACTAATATAATAACCTTGTTTATGAATACTGTCAAGCATTTTGTCAAAATATCAACGCAGAAACTTGAGATAATCCAAAGGAAAGTCGCGAAGCGGATAAACTGTTGTTTACCGGCCGCCATTTTGTCTTCAACTTTGGTTCCGTGGGGGTCGATGGCGCCACATTTGAAATCACGGTTCTGATTGGCTGAATGGACCGAACCCACGTGGTTTATTTTTGGCAGATTGGCCACTCACAGAACTTTCTTTTGATACCGAATGTGTGGGGGTGTCGACTTTATGAATGGATGCGTAAATTCATTCATCAGGACATAGTAAAATCTACCAAATATGGGCAGCAACTGTATCACGTGCTTTTTAAACTCGACTGCGAAAAATCTGTCACTGAATCTACGCAAGGAAAAATATACACGATCTAGAAAAATCTGTCAGCTATCCAATGATACCAAATTCTCGCGTGTCAGTTTAGTGTGATGGAAATGAAAATTGTTACAACAGAGGCAGGTGCATTTGGGCCGATTTTCGGCCCTGGTCACCTGCAGGGTTAACTATAGTCCTTGACATATCCAGCCATCATTCGATATCTTTAATACTGATCAATTCGGAAATCAACAAACTCTTCGTCTTGATGTACCTGTGAACTGTATTTCAAAGGTGAAAAGGAACTTACCTTGGCATTGTACTTACATGTGAACTGTACTTCCATGGGCTTAGGTTAAAAAGAACTTACATTGGCATTGTACTTAACTGTGAACTGTACTTCCATGGGTTTAGGTGAAAAAGAACTTACCTTGGCACTGTACTTACCTGTGAACTGTACTTCTATGGGTTTAGGTGAAAAAGAACTTACCTTGGCATTATACTTACCTTTGAACTGTACATTCATGGGTTTAGGTGAAAAAGAACTTACCTTTGCATTGTACTTACCTGTGAACTGTACTTCCATGGGCTTAGGTGAAAACGACCCTACCTTGGCATTGTACGTACTTTGAACTGTACATCCATGGGTTTTGGTGAAAAAGAACTTACCTTGGCATTATACTTACCTGTGAACTGTACTTCCATGGGTTTTGGTGAAAAAGAACTTACCTTGGCATTGACTTACCTGTGTGTTTCAGACCCGCCTGGCCCACCTGAGATCACGGGCTACGCGGCGGGCACAGTGAAGACAGGTGACACCCTCAAACTAGTCTGTACGTCAAAGGGCGGCAACCCCTTGGCCCAAGTCTACTGGTATAAGAACGACGCAGAGATCGACTTCTCATACACAAGTGGAGGTGACAAGTCCGTCAACGAACTGGTGTTCACCGTCCAGCCCAATGACAACGAGGCTGTGTACCGTTGTGAGGCGTCCAACCTTGTGACGTCAACCCCACTGACCACCGAAGTCAAGCTGATAGTGCAGTGTGAGTGCTGTGATCGTCTGGGAGCATTTTACGTAGATAAAGAGCTCTAAAATCCATCATTAAAAATAATCTTATGTTAGATTTAAGGAGTTTTTTGAGAAGCAAAAAGCTGTTACTGTTGTTGCAGAGGACACTATTTTGTGACACACCAACGTTTATGTCCCTGTTATGCTAAACATTTGCGGTAGAAAAAGTCACTTTTAAATTGAGACTTGATTTTATTTAAAGTGCAAAACCAGGCTAATGAGCTGATAGGACGATTAGTAGAGTTGGAGAAATAGTATTAAATAGGAAGAGATTTATCACACTATTTGTGAAAGTTTTTTATGCTCCATTTCTCTAAAAATTGAATATGAAATAAGGTTTTATTTTTGAAATGTGATTGACTCTTGTAGATTGGCGGATACAATGTAAACTGGACAGGGAGAATTACAAGTTCTTCCACAACTGCTCACTCTGTTTTTAGTAAAGTATTGTACTTTGTTTTATTGTAAAACGGATTCAGTTTATTTTATGGGGCCTGTTTGATTTTAGTTCTAAATACCACTGTTTTCTCATTCTGTGACGCGCGACACTTGATAATATTCTACATGAAATGTGTTTGTAGTTGCCCCCAAGAAAGTGACAATCAGCGGCCACCAACACGCCAAGGCAGGGGAAGTGATCAAGTTGAAGTGTGAGACGGCCATCAGCAACCCACCAGCGGTTGTCACCTGGTTCACCAGGGGGCGCCAGCTGACAGGAGCGAAGAGTGTCCAGTCCCCGTCGCCAAAGGTCTGTGTTGACAGTTTGATCGCAAAGACAAACCGTTTATTTCCACGCTGAATACAATTGTCATTTAAGAACAATTGTTGGAATAAAAAATCTCCCTGTTTTCAATGAACCACACACAAACAAATTCATTCTAATAGACAGGGACTAATGTACAGGTTATACATTTACCCCCTGTGTGGGATCTTTTACTTCCCCTGGCATAGACACCAGGTGGAAAGGACTAATGGCGTTTAGTGTCTCTTCCCAAAGACACAGGCAAATGTGGGATGAATGAAATTGCCTAAGTCTCAAAACAGTGGAAGGTGGGATAGAGCCGCTGTCCCCTCAATTGACAATTCGGCGCATACATGCGTGTGCTTGCTCGCACGCACGCACACACGTACGCACGCACGCACACAACTTCACACAAACTGGTTGTGTATTTTCAGTTGACTGACAATTATGACATCTTGTAGGGAGGTTATGTGACAACGTCAGAGATCAGTGTCATGTTGACGGACCGTGAGAACAATGTCATCTACCAGTGTCATGCCACCAATGACGCACTGGGACAGACAGTCGTTGACACAGTCACCTTGGAAGTCATGTGTGAGTGTCATCATTGACATCTATGTGCACATAACTTTTAGCACCTTGTTTTTTAATTGTCATGAATCCAAAATATTTGTTTTATTAAAGGGTTAAAATGGTCATTAATGAAGACAAATAACCATAACAATAACCATGTTTTTACTTGCTGTATTTACCTTAGTCGTTTAATATAAATTAAACATAATCTTCAGTTAAAAGTAACAATATACAAATATTTTTTATTTATCAGACTTTTAGTATTTTATTTATATGTAATAACTGATAATTTGAATTTATTCAACATGTTTTATTTGCATGTTTTACTTGAGCTTTGGAATTTATTGCTTACTTCACGTGTCAAACGAAGAAAGGCTAAAGGGTGTTAATGTTTCCCAGATCCCCCAGAGCAACCGACTATCTCGGGGTACACGGAGGGGCGGGAAGTGGCTGCGGGGCAGATTCAGAGCCTCACGTGTACGTCTGTGGGCGGCAACCCCCCGGCAGAACTCACCTGGTGGAAAGGTAAGGAACTGTCATCTGAATACCCTGATTTTAATTTTCTGGAATAATTTGACACTAGATTACTGAAACTTGAGTACCGTAAATCCTGTATTTATAGCCGCGGCTACTATTACAGTAGTGTGTAGCCGAAATGAGGACGAAAACGCCAAAGTTGGGGTGCGGCTTTAAATACAGTAATTTGCCCAAACAAATTGACATTTGGGTCACAGAATTGTCAGTATAAACGTGAAAAACTTACCGAAGAAACAAAGCCGGTTATATAAATAACATTGTAAAACAAATGATATAACACAGTTAATAAAATCCCATGTCCATAAAATGTTCAGATACAACGATCAGAATATGAAAACATGTCAGTTAAACTCTACATGGCACGGAAGAAATTCAGGATTTAAGTCAAAAATAGGGGTGCGGCTTTAATTAGGGGTGTGGCTAGTAATACAGGATTTACGGTAGTCATTTTAATTTTTATTCACGTTAAAACCTTGGAGACGAGAATCCTTTTTTGTAGTAACTAATCCCCGTTAACTATATTGATCACTATGGAAGTTAATGTGGGCGTTAATATCAAAACTGTAATCCAATAATGAGATTTGTTCATGTAAAACAAAAATTAGACCAAGATTAATTAAATAACCTGCATGCAGAAACAGCTATTTGTGAACATAGGAAACTAAATTACTAACATAGCAAATACAACATTGGTATACGTTCTGAATGATCAAGAATATCGACCATTGTTGCAGGAGAGAAGGTGCTAGGTGGCACCACTAGGATCACTGGTAACATCGTCACTCGCCAGGTGTCGTTCATTCTCAAACCAGACGACAACAATGCAGAGTATCGGTGCAATGCCTCGAATCTGGCTACAATTGAGCCACTGATCACCTCCGTGAGGCTTCAAGTGAACTGTGAGTTGCATTTAGACTCACCGGCATTGTGCTTGTTACATAAACTACTCTGTGTTAAAGGGATACTCCAATCAGTGAGAGGTTTACCGTATTAACTTGCATATGTATACTATACTGGTTGTGCCTAGTAACAACTGTCCCACACGTGACTTAGTCTGTAGCCCCCCTCGTCTCTGTTCATCGTCGGTTCCGTCTTCCTAATCCAGATGGCTTCTTTTATCCGACGATGGTCGAAACGTAGAAGTAAGTAGAACATTGCTAGTTGTGTAAATATGAAATTTTTTGGAATAGTATACTGCCAACTTGATGAACATTTTCTCGGACATCTATAGTTATAGCCGTGGCTACTATTACAGTAGTGTGTAGCCAAAATGAGTAAGAAAAAGCCAAAATTGGGGTACGGCTTTTTCCAATAACTCTCCATTCACTCACGTCTCTTTCAGTCCCTCCTAAGATCCTGACGATCACGTCACGTCCGAAGAAGCCAAGTGCCGGTCAGCAACTGGTCATCACCTGCACCAGCTCGTCCAGCAACCCCGCCTCGGTCCTGTCCTGGTGGAAGGACGGGAACGAGATTGAGGGCATAGACGGAGGGGTGATTGACGCCAAGCACGGGGGCAAGTCTACCATCAGTAAGCTGCAGCTAACCCCCACAGCCGAGGATGATGGGGAGATCTACGCGTGTAGGGCGACTAACCCCCTCCTGGAGACTGCTGTCAGTGACGCGGTCACCCTCGATGTACTCTGTGAGTATACGTACATTATAAGTTGGTGTCTTCGTTTAAGTTGGCAACTTGACAGGTCATACATTCTGGGAACATTCCAAGTAATTAAGTTGACACTGTTAACTTAAGTAATTAAGTTGACACTGTCAACTTAAGTAATTACATTGACACTGTCAACTTAATTGCTGCTTTTACGCCGGGTGATACAATTTTAACAAAACAGTTTGTGTTATAACTTAGCTATTTGTCATCACATCTGTAAGTAGATACATGATGAATTCATTTATAGGGATCTGTCAGAATATGTTCTGATATCTAGTCTAAACTGTCATTTTGCTTACAACACTAAATCTCATGAAATTCTTATGTACTCACTAAATTGAAATATATTCAGTAAAAAAGGCAAGTTCTTATATAGTGCAGTATCCAGTCCTCAGGACAGCTCAAAGCGCTTTACACTTTACTTCCCTGACAGACCTGTTCAATCAGACACTATCTCGGCTTCTCTGGGAAGCATCCAGCCATATTCTACAATTAATGCGTAACCATAACCATACACACTTCGACTTTATTTACTCTTAATCTCCTCGCCTAGAATGATCAATTACATAGTCTCAAAGATTGTTCATTTAGGTCAGTTTGAATTATAATTTCCTTTTCCATCACCAGATGTCCCCGTGTTCGATAGTGATGCTCCAAAAATCGTCAACATTGTGGAATCAGAATCAGAACACTTGAATTTCACGGCCCGTGGCAACCCTGATGCCATCACCTACACGTGGTACAGAGGCGGACAGAAGTTGACCTCCGCCAAGGAGGCAAAGGAAGGCGAACTGAGCATGCCCCACTTTGAGACGGACGGTCCGATCCTGAACATCACGGGCATCAAACGGGCCGACACAGGCACTTACGTGTGTGAGGCTCGCAACAACCAGGGAAAGTCTGACCACACCTTCCTGGTCAACGTCCAGTGTGAGTAACACCTGTCAATCACGTGTTCTATTTTCCTCCGAGATTGTTAGTGACACCTGTCAATCATGTTTTCTTCTTTCCTCAGAGATTGTGATTGACAGCTTTGAATCATATTTTCTTCTTTCCTCAGAGATTGTGACACCTGTCAATCATATTTTCTTCTTTCCTCCGAGATTGTGAGTGACACCTGTCAATCATATTTTCTTTTTTCCTCCGAGATTGTGAGTGACACCTGTCAATCATGTTTCCTTTCCTCCGAGATTGTGAGTTACACCTGTGAATAATTTTCTTCTTTCCTCCGAGGTTGTGAGTGACACTTGTCAATCATGTTTTCTTCTTCCCCTCGAACCCTTGCAGGGTGGGGTTATGTCACCTTTATGCATGTGTTTATGTGTGTGGATGTGTTGTGTGTGTGTATGTGTGTGCGTGCATGCGTGCCAAAATTAGTGTGTTTCCGTGAAGATGTTGGCATATTTATTAGTTGATGTTACATTTTCTTTAATTTTAAACAACCACTTAAGTGTAATAAAAACAGCGTATGCAGATAAAATCAAATGAAATCCTGCCTCATAAAGCAAGTAAAATTGCACAAAAACTGGTTTGCATCCAACTCCTTGTCTTGTATTCATCATTGATGCTGACACACCTCTCTCTCTCTCCACTCAACAGACGCTGCTGGCATCACTGACCACACGAAGCACGTCTTGATGGACCCAGGAAGCAATGCAACCTTTGAGTGTACGGTAGACGCCAACCCTGTCACCGACGGAATGATAACGTGGTCACGTGACGGCTATGACATGTCACGCACTGTCACATCATTCGACGCTGGCCGTAGCACCCTGACTGTGTATGCCCTGACCAAGGAGGACTCGGGGGTGTTCACCTGTAACGCCAACAATGGGATAGGGGAGGCGGCTAAGGCTGACACAGCCCTTGTCGTCAAGTGTGAGTATCTTGGTAGCCCTCATCATCCATTCCAGGATCAGTCTGCCCTCTTTCTGTGGTGCTCGCCTCGCTGTGTTCCACCCACCCTGTGATGTTCTGACCCCAAATGTTCCTCCTGGGCCCTCTCTGTGAGGTTCCACCCCCTCTTTTTGATGTTCTGCCCACCCTTTGTGATGTTCCGCCCCCTCTTTGTGATGTTCCACCCCCTCTCTGTGATGTTCCGCCCCCTCTTTTTGATGTTCCGCCCACCCTTTGTGATGTTCCGCCCCCTCTTTGTGATGTTCCGCCCACCCTTTGTGATGTTCCACCCCCTCTCTGTGATGTTCCGCCCCCTCTTTTTGATGTTCCGCCCACCCTTTGTGATGTTCCGCCCCCTCTTTGTGATGTTCCGCCCACCCTTTGTGATGTTCCACCCCCTCTCTGTGATGTTCCGCCCACTCTTTGTGAAGTTCCACCCCCTCTTTGTGATGTTCCGCCCCCTTTTTGTAAAGTTCTGCTCCTGTGTGTGTGTGTTCACCCCTCTATGAAATTCCACCCCTCTCTGTTTGTTCCACCCCTCGGTGTTACGTGTATGTTCTACCCGTCTCTGTGATGTTCCATCCCTCTCTGTGATGTCGCTTCTCTGTGATGTTCTGCCCCTCTCTATGTTCCACCCCTCTATGATGTTCTATCCCTCACTGTGATGTTCCACTCTTTTATGTGATGTTCCCCCTCTGTGATTTTCCCAGTCGGGTTTCTTTAACTTGAAATATTGTGCACCTGACAAAGTATTTGAGAGCCCAACATTACTAACAAAAAAGTGACTACTCATTTTATGGTTTATTATGTATCTTATGTGTGATATGAACAACGTACTCTGCTAAACTGCAGCCAAATCTGTTGCCTCAAATTATCTTGAAATCATCCTGTAATTCCCCGGACTTAGCTGTTCCCACGAAAGAAAAACACAAACGAAGACAGGAAGAGGTCGTACGATGTATGTACATTTGATTCAGTGAACTCGCATTCATTTGTGCTGCAATCCACTAGGACTAGTCTGGGTCGAAAGTATGGTTTGAGGTAACGGACAAGATTGCTTTTTTTGGACTTTCAGCTTGTCTGTCACAGCCTTCCTCCATGCCTTCGCACCATCTTGTGTGTGTACGTTTTCCCTAAGTTCCTACCTGCTAAAACAGTGGCTCTCAGCCGGGGCTCCCAGCTCATTTGGGGTCTGTAGAGACCTGTCAAGGGGTTTGTAAGATGGCCAGAGAAAAATGTAATTTTATATGACCAACTACAATTAAAACAGAACAGTTTCTGGTGTACCGTAAATCCTGTATTACTAGCCGCGGCTACTATTACAGTAGTGTGTAGCCGAAATGAGGACGAAAACGCAAAAGTTGGGGTGCGGCTTTAAATACAATAATTTGCAGAAACAAATTGACATTTGGGTCACAGAAGTGTCAGTATAAACTAAAAAATGTACTGAAGAAACGAAGCTGGTTGTATAAATAACGCATTGTATTACAATTGCCACTTATGCAAAACAAACTACCCAGGTATGTAACATAGTAAATAAAATCCCATGTCTATAAAATGTTCAGATACAACGATCACAATATGAAAACATGTCACAGTTAAACTCCACATGGCACAGAAGAAATTCGGGATTTAGGTCAAAGTAGGGGTGTGGCTTTAATTAGGGTGTGGCTAGTAATACAGGATTTACGGTAACTGACAATGGCCGCCAGTCATCTCAAGAACACAGCATTAACACACCATACATTCAGTGCAACAATAAACAATAACTTGTCATCAAAGTAGCTAAATCACGTGAGATTGTATCTTTTGTGGGGGTGCATGGAATTCTATATTGGACAGCTCATATAGGGGCCTCATTACAGAAATGTTGAGAGCCACTGTGCTAAAGCTAATCATCGGTATATACCGCAAATGATCACTGCCATCCCCGCTTGACCCCTCCCCCAGTGTGATGTCCAGCTGCCACTAGGGATGGGACGATACATATTTTTAATTTTCGGTTCGATTTTCGATATTTGACCCACGGTTCGATATATTCACGATACTTTTCACAACCACGCCACCTATCACACAAAATTTTTAATGAAATTGTTTAAGTGCAGTACAGTGGAACCCCTCATTTAAGACCGCCCCCCCCCCCAGATCAGAGTGGGCCGGTCTTAAAAGAGGGGTGGTCTCCCGTGAGGGATTTGCAACATTCAACACTAGGGGGCGCTTACAACGACTAACATCAACACTAGGGGGCGCTTACAACCACTAAGTAGTAAAATACACAAAATAATAAGGAGAAAATAATAAATGAGACAACATAACAATTATTTAAAAAATAAATTATTCTGTTTATTTTATGTGTGAGACGTTTCAGTATAAGTTTACTCTTGAATGTTTTTTTTAAATAATATCTGATAAAGAGTATCCTCATTTTGAATTGTTTTTTTTAATAATATTTGATATAAATACTATTCTCAGTTAATTTATTTCAAATTCGGTCTGAGGGGCTAAAAAGTGCTGCCACCTCACGGCATCTGGGTAATCACCCCGCGGTCGCCATTTTGTTTTTCTTCCCAGTGCCGCAAAACGATCTTTTACTTTCTGATCTAATCATGAAAACGACCTCCTACAGCCACGAAACGTCCTCTCTAATAACTCATATTACATATAAATACGCTAGGTCATAAAATTTAATCATTTAAATTGCTGTGACGAATGATATTTACAAAACAAAATCTTGCTAAACTAAAGTCGACATCGCCGGCGACCGTTACGACTTACGCGAAGGCCGTAGCCTGCGTAGGCATAGATTACCGTGGCCGCGTGGCGTGGCGTGGCGTGGCGTTACGTCGATATTTTATCGCGGTGTCGATAAATCTGGATTCCGGTTTTATCCTAAACTAACCTAATACTTAGCCTAAGTTTCTAAACTTTAATCGTCCACAAGTTTCTCAGTGGTGGCCATGTTCGCCATGTACGGAAACACCGATTAGGCGATGACGATTTGCCATTTATCAAAATCTGGAAAAACCGCGGTACGCAAACTGACGACGGTGCACCGAACCGTGAGCCTTAAAACCGCGAATACCGTGAACCGCGATTAATCGTCCCATCCCTAGCTGCCACTGTGTCCAGTGTCAAGCCTGTCTAATTCAGACTAACAAATGTTTCACTCCGTTCTTCTAGAATGTCTCATTCCACCTATGCACAGCTTGTAAAATGTCTGTTTGTTTTCCGTAATCATGGCAAGATTGTCAGAATTGTCCAAAAAATTGCACCAATGGTAACAGCTATCACTGTTCCAAAATCGCACCAACTTTCACTGTTGTTGAACAGTTTGAGGGCTGAAGTGTTGATTGGAGGAAGCAGGGTTCAAACTATGATGCCAACCATTCAGGGTTCAGTACTGGTTTCAGCTGCCATGTCAAAACCTGGGCAGTTTCTTTCACCCTGCACTACTTGTGTTTTGGACATGATGGCCCCTTTACGCTGGTGTTCATGCCAGGGAAAGTAAGACCAAGAGGTTCCCACACAGGGAAATGGGCAACAGTCTGCCTTGAAATGATTGAGCTGGGATCTTATTCTCAACTCTGATTGAGAATAAGATTAGAAGGTCTTGTGACAGTTGTGGGCCCAACAGAAGATTGACTGCAAATACTGTATATTATATCTAACAATCAAGAAGAAGATGAATTATAATGATTATGCTCACTGGATCACACATACTTCTTTCTGTCTTTTTAGCCTTTTGGAATACAATTGGATTCTGTTATTGAAATAAATTATGCAACAGTCTCAAATATGCACATGCGATAGTTAATATATTGCGTAACAGTAAGTTGTAATTATATAAGAATTGTAAATTAATTCAGTTGTATTCTGTAACCAGTTAAATTGATCTGCATAGATGATAACACATATTATGGGGCATTATTATCATAATATCATTTTAAGCTAATACTTCAACCTATGTTTGGGAGTTACAAAGGTTGTAATAGAAGTAACAATTTTGTATAAACACCAAGGCGTCCAGTCCTCTGTGATGTTGTGGTTGTGGCTGTATAATCACTTGTATTCTGCCATGCTTCACTAACAATATGCTGTATGTTTCTTTCTTAGTTGCCCCCGAGATTGACAGATCCCTGGCATTCAGCAAGGCCGCCGCGGAGAAAGGCAGCTCAGCAAAACTGATCTGCAAGGCTGAAGGTGCCCCGCAAGTGACCTTCAAATGGTTCAAGGTCGGCACTCCTTTATTTTAGTACCAGCGTAGTTATTAGTTAGGGCCTCTTAGTACTGGCTTGAAACTGTGTGATGGGTGTTTTATGCAAACTTCTTTTGTGGTTCATCTTAAATAGTTAGATATATTGGTTAAGGTATAGAGTAATTGTCTGAGTTTGAAATACATTCGGATTACATTTGAGGGTGGCGTGGTTGTCTCGAAGAAGATACATGGTTTGTGGCGCCACCTTGTGAGTGAAACAAACAAACTGACCCTAATATTTAACTTGTGGTTATTGTTATTTCTTAAATTCATTCACTATAAAATAAGTAGATTATGTAAATTATGTTTAGCACCACAGATGCATGCGATTTTGGTTTAACATTTAACTAATCAAAAACGGCAGTGTCCTAAACTGGCAAGTGAAGAATAAATACAATTTGTACAGTGCCATGTCTCCAGGCTCAGAGCCATTTAAAACTTAACACTTTAAAAACACAGTTGCAATCATAAAAACGGTAGTTTGGATATTCCAGTAGTGTTGATGCTGTGGTTTCCCTTACTTGCTTTTTTCTTGTTTCTCATTTCTTGTTCTTACTTATTTTCTTCATGTTTTTTATAAATAAAATAAAAAAATATTTATAATTATTTTATAAAAACATTATTAATACAAATCTCACATATTCCTTGGCAGAACTCACTGGATTTGGACGTGACTGGAACAAAGTACTCGGCAGCGGCGAGGAAGGTGGATCTCGTGCACTACGAGTCGGCCATGATGGTTCACAACATCACAGAGGGGGACTACGCCAAGTACGTGTGCATTGCCGAGAACGAACTTGGCACCGACACAACTGTCGTCACCCTCGACGGAACAAGTGAGTGGGCCTTGAAACGCTTGAAAAGCCTTGAATTTTATTGGAACCTGAAATCATTGAATCTTACAATTTGACTGTGGTCAATTAAATTATTTTTGGCCCATCTATCATGACGAATATGAGCCATAAACAAGTAAAAGCAAATGTATAAAAATAATTATCATGCTCACTGGGTTGTTCACTGTAAAAGTGGTGGTTGAAATTGGATTAAAATTATATCTATCATTAAAATAGTCTTGAATATCTTTTATAAATAGCTTTGAAAACTATTGAATAGCCTTGAATTTCATATCTTCAGAAATATATATACCCTGAGTTTTTAATGGCAATGATACCTGAATAAGACCGTTGCCGCCACTAGTCAGTTAAAAGAACGTTGCTGTTTGCAGGAAATAACAAGAACTACTCAAGATATGTCAACCAGATATGTGGCAACTTACCTGTGTTTCAGGTTGTCCTTGCTAAATGTTGCCAAACCCAGAAGTTCCCATAATGCAAAATGGAGATACGTAGCAACAACCGTGAAGCTTGTCAGAATAACATTTGTCTTTTGTTACCTAACTCATGCATATACCTAACATATATTCTGCAAATGAGCCAATGAGCTCTCATACACATATTCAGTAAGTTTTGTTATTTTAGCAGAAGTACTTCGCTAGTCATACTTTGAGATCCAATTTATGTGCCTTGATAAACTTTTCAAAAATATTAAAATACTGGTGTTTATGAACACCTAGATTAAGAAACAGTAGTCAAAATTATTTCATTTTGCAAAGCTTTACTGTTTAAAGCCACTATTTTCGTCAATAAATCAAAAACTACCAGACAGATTTTGATGACTGATGTGACGTTTTGAAGCTCGTGGTCTCTGGAATCTGGCTATTTGTTTATTTTGAATGTACCATGTCATGCTGAATGTCGCTGTCCTCTGTGTACAGGTATACCAGACCCTCCTTATGACATGAGGTATGTCAACGCCACACACAACAGCATCACTATTCAGTGGACCGCCGGCTTTGACGGTGGCTCCCCCCAGTGGTTCCAGGTGCGCTACAGCGAAACGGGACAGGAGGGCCAGAAATACGAAGACGTCATGCCTCCAAACTCTGCAGTCTACACCATCAAAGGTGCGTATCATAAAAAAAGTAAAGGCAAGTTCTTATATAGCACAGTATCCAGTCCTCAGGACCGCTCAAAGCGCTTTACACTTTACTTCCCTGACAAACCTGTTCACTCAGACACCATCTCAACTTCTCTGGGAAGCATCCAGCCATATGCTACAATTTATGCATGGAGGCTGCTCGTACACATATCCACCGCTGTCTATAGCCAGGTATTCATTTATACAGCTGAGTAAACTGGAGCAATGTAGAGTAAAAAACTTGCCCAAGGTTTTAACACTGCAGAACAGGATTCGAACTCGGGTTCTCTTAGTCAAGAGTCCGAAGCTCTACCCCTGAGCCATTGCTCAGTTTAATAAAGAAACGCTCTTTTTGTCGGTTAAGTAAAATAATTTGTACAGAGACTAATATTTCAGTAGTCATTTTAAACACATTGAACAAAATGAAAAGTATGAAATCAAGTATACTCAGAGCAGTCCTGAAGACAGGATACTGCACTATTTCGATTTTGCTCGTTCCTTTGTAGAATTGAAGCTATATACGAATTTACAATTATGATTTTGCTCTTCTTTACAGAGTTGAAGCTATATAGGAAGTTACCATTATGATTTAGCTCTTTTTGATAGAATTGAAGCTATATAGGAAGTTACCATTAAGATTTTGCTTTTCTGTATAGAGTTGAAGCTGGGGACAGAGTATGAGATGACGGTGCGAGCCATCAACAAACTGGGAGAGAGTGTCTTCCAGAAAGAACCAGTCACAGCCAAGACGTCAGGTACGGATCTCAACTCCCACAGTCGCCATGCAGTGATTTCTAATAGTGTCGAGTATGTATAAGATTCCATGCTTCTGGGTTAAACTTGGTAAAAGACACCATTCATTATAAGTCAGTTTGTTTTTATTTTATAAAATAATTTTTATAAATTATATCAATTTTTTATATATTTAATTTTGAGATATATTTTGTTGACATCATATTTTGGTGAGAATAGTGTCGTTTTATTTAAAATTAAATATTTGTTTTACAAAAATTATAATATAAAAAAATATTGTTTGTGATATATTTTTACTTGGTGACATTATATTTTGGTGACATTATATTTTGGTGACATTATATTTTGGTGACACTGGTTGTGTTGTGTCTACAGCAGTGGCGCCGATACACGATGACAGTTCTGGTGACGATGTGCCACTCATCATCATCCTGACGGTGTGCATCATCGGCATGATCCTCCTCGCTCTCAACATCCTCCTCATCCTCTTCTTCGTGCGGAGGAGGAAGAAGAAGCTCGAGAAAGGTTTGTGTTTACAACTTAACCTTTTAACCCATTTTATCCTGAAGCTAGTGCAGACGAGTTGCAGCCAGTTCCTGATCATTTCCTCCAATCAATCTGTCAGCATTAAAAAATGACAGGTTTTCATTTAAAATGGGCATAACTTTATTATTTCGCAATCAATTTTTAAACGTGATACCTTTAGAAAGTAGATAAAATAAACTATCAAGTTGAATCGACAAACTCATAGTTTTATCATATATATTATATGTGCCATATGGCAAAAGATGCCCAATAAATTCAAACCTATGTTGAGGTTTGTCACATAACTTTTTACCTGACATTTTCGGCATGAAGGAGGCAACATGTCAAGGAGCAAGTTGAGTTTATTTTTGCATCATTCTCTGCTGAAAACAAAGGTATACAACTTGTCCTCATATATTGGATAATAATCTCGTAATGTAAAATGTTTGTAATACCCCCATGTCAGTTGATTGAATCACCAACTGAGCAGAATTATGCAAATTTGTGAAATATTTTCTGTCAACGAAATATAATTTTGTGGTTGATTTCTTATAACTAATAAAGAAGTACTCTAAAGTAACAACTTTGGTCAGCATTTCAACGTTGCTTTATTTATGTGAAGTAGCAGGTACCTAATCTTAACTTTGTTGGTGCCAAAAATATGGCGTGGTGCTAGGTGGGCGAAAATGGATGCCATTGTTGGTTGACCCCACTTCAATGGCTTAAAAATATGACATCACGGATATATATGTTGCATCAAATACCATAACCGTCCATCGTATATCGCCTATCCACTTGTCTGCCTTCTTGTCATCACCAGTATGAAGTAAATTAGCAGAGTTATCTTTCAGAACACGTCAGTCAACATTTAACGGTCTTTGCGACTCGACGCCATCTTTGATTTTACTTTACTTTTACTTTAGGTCGATAGCATTATTGTATTAAAAACACAATATTAATTAAAAGAATTTACCATTTCATTTGTTTAAAAATATTTTGTGTGACATTGTTTCGTACTCTATTAAAAAGAACTTGCCTTTATTGTTGCCGACAGAAGCGAGTGAGAGTTGTAGTCGCGCCAACACAGTGGAGATGTTCTCGGCACCGACCATGACAGAAGACTCCAAGAGCTTTGCTTCTTACGACCGCCGCAGCGTGGGCGAGTACCCTGACGACTACCGCAACTACGACGTAAGTTACTTGGCTACCAGAGTAGTTGAATGAGCTTTCTAGGCCTCTTATTAGGCTCATTCTGCGTTTCCTAGGAAAGATGAATTAGGTAACAAGATAGTTACGTGGATAGTCAACTCTGTAGCTAGTGGACAAGGCAGCTTTTGGTTTATCAAGAGTACAATCCAACCCTGAGGATAATACAACAAAATATATAACAGCACAATGCCAGAGTATACATACAAATGCATATACACTTTGTAACTTATAGAATGGTAAACATTTATTATATTAGTTGCCTAGATACAAATGACAGTGTCTTTAAAGCGACATGATAAGTTCGTGGCTTTTTATTTTTACTGCAAAATCATGTTAATCGGTATAAGTTATAACTATTCTAGCGTCCAATAAATGTTTTATCGAAACAGAACTGACTTCGTAATGTCAAACGTCAAATGTTTATAAGAATCCCAACGCTGTCACTCAAATCCCCGCGAGTGACACCCACCCTTTGACCTTTACCAACTGGGAGCCGTGCACCTGTCTGGGTGTGGTAGTTAGTAAATTAATTGTTATTGGCTTCAAAGGTTTTTCTAATTATAGGCTGTCTCTTGTCTGGTCTTATGATGTGCACAAAACATACATTACAAATATATACCATGTTTTTAGAACAAATATCACGTCCATACAAATCGCATTTACACATAAATACTGACTTCATACCGTTACGAATGACAACAAATACACAACACGGCAGCACGTGCAACTCGTGGTCAATAGGTACACAGAGTAAGTGCCCTTACTGCGACTATTTTCAACCCTTAAATGGTACATGAAAGCATCTTTTGACGGTCTGTACGCTATAGGGCGGTTATAATTGGTATAATTGATACCGCATAACATGATTTTGCAATAAAATTTAAAAGCCATGAACGGACCATGTCGTTTTAAGAAAAAGTTGTTGGCAAATAAATAACCCAAGGTTCTGGGGCTGACTGTTGAATAGATGATTACAAAGATGCTTTTCCTGAGCAGGATGAAGAGGAGATCAAGAGGTTCCTTCCGTCGATGTACCCTCCAGAGGCTTACCCACGAGGGCCCCACCCTGGCATGTACCCACCCCCCAGGGGTGACCTGCGACCCCCCTCGCCCCATGTCGACCACCAGCGCAGCTTCATGGTTGGCAAGGGGAGTCGTGACCCGATATACCTGAATGACCAGATGGCGGCGGAACAGGGCTGGGAACCACCCCGTGGAATGGGTACGTACCGTAGGAGTGTTTGTGTAAGATAATGAGCAAACTTAAGGAGCAATTATAGGAGCAAATACAAAAAAGATGACACTTTCTGTGGTACACCAACAAAAATGTCCCAGTAGCAATTTCTGGTGCCTTAGAAGTTGTTCTGTTGGGCAGGTCCCTATGGTCCAATGGGTATGATGACATTCCACTTGTATCATATGTGTCTTATAAGAAGTTGTTCTGTTGGGCAGGTCCCTATGGTCCAATGGGTATGATGACATTCCACTTGTATCATATGTGTCTTACAAGAGGTTGTTCTGTTGGGCAGGTCCCTACGGCCCCGTGGGCATGATGCCACGCCGTCCCCCATCAGTGGAGCTGCCTGACAACACGACGGACTACGCCGACCAACTACGCAAGCGTCAGATGTACCCTGGCGGCCCTCCTGTAAGTCTCATGGTCATCTGTTATGTCCCAGTCAGTGGAACAACATTGAATAATGATAATATGTGACCCATCTTAACAAAATAAGTTGGATGTTGGTAATTTTTTAAATTGAGTTTTTGGTAACATTGGAAAGAGCACAATCTCAGCTTTCACATGATGTATCATGTAAGAAGATACGTCAATCATAAGTGAAGTTAAACACGTGTGGGATAGAAACCTTCAAACTGAGAAAACTAGCTTCAAAGTTTCAACAACGTTTTGTCGTGTTTCATGAAATGTACCTTAGTTACCAGGGACAGATGTTACTGGGATAGTGTTGATTGTGTACTGTTTATAATTGTAATAATTGTTTAATAATAATTGGTTATTTGTAAAGCGCCGTATATTCGGAAAAAGTTCCGCTCAGAGGCACATAAAATACATTGTAACACATACATATTTAAAATATTCGTAATCAGTTTAAACTTACACGTAAAGACGAAATGTTAAATGATAATAAATAGATAATTAAATAGCTTCTAAAAGTCCTAGTTTATAAGCAATAAATAGATAAAATAAAACTGTAGATAAATAATAAAATATATTAATAACTTAATAATAAAGTAAGTAAAAAAATAATTGCAAAACTATAATTACAGTTGAAATAAATTCATTATAAAATACCCTACAAATAGTTTACAAATGCAACCTTAAAAAGGTTTGTTTTTAAGTTGGACTTAAAAAGTTCAAGTGAGTCTATTAGGCGCAGATCGTTCCACAGGCCTTCACCCAAAGGCCACGCCAACCAGGGCGTTCTAAATTGTAGCGTGGTACTCGCAGGAAATGACTTCCCGGCGGAGCGAAGCTGGCGACCTGGCGTATATTCCCTAATCACGTTTACTGTTCTATGAATGATATGTGTAAGCGCACTGATTTTAGTTCTTTACAGATTTATGCTATACAAGAACTATCCATTATTTATTATTCTGATTACTTTTAAATAGGTCTCACCATATACTATAACCCTGTCTATGTGCTTCACGTAGTGATGTCATAATTTGTACTTTCAGATGGCCGACTCCCCCGGCAGCCTGCCACCAGATGTCAGGCCGAAGGGAGGGCGTTTGCCCCCGCCCCCGCCTCAGAGGTCGTCCAGCCAGAAAGGTGAACCTCCAATTCCCACCAGAAATTACGGACCTGACGATATCCCTAGATACGGTCCGGCCCCAGGTGCGTCTAAGACAGCTACGATTCTCTCGTGGGTCCCCGGCATCATTCTGTATTTAAAGAGGCACTGTATGGGATTGAACCTTCCACGTGAAACGGCAACTTTTGGCCGACCCGCGAGTAGGCAGCACCATCAGTACCTAAAGATATCTTGTTGAATTTGAATCAAACACGGACACGCGCCTCTCTTTTCCAATCTATTACAGATGTTTCCACAACTGCACTGTCCAGGATCACTTTTAAAAGCCATCAGTTAAAAATAGCAACAACAGTTATCACGCGGCACGCTTGTCTTGTCAGTTGCCGCAGTTGTGTCCACCGCTCGGCTGCGCAACATCGTCAACGTCAACAAGATATTTTTAGGTACTGACGGTGCTGCCTCCTCGCGGGTCGGCAAAATTTTGCCGTTTCGCGTGGAAGGTTCAATCACATACCGTGCATCTTTAATTGACACACATTTGTAACAAATTTTACCATTTTATTGTAAGTTCATACATAGAAAACAGTTGTTCATATGTAACCCTGGCTGACCAAATGAGTGATAAGTAGGAAGTGTGTTGACATATTTGTTTTACATAGTTGTAAAGAGGAGATATAGTACGTTACAGTGTTTCAAACATTATGACTCCACTACAACAATTGGTGAAGTTATGTCAGATTAGGTATGGTAGGGGTCAACAAATAAAACTGGAGAAAACCGCCATTGAAGTTTTGCATTTTATGCTAGTTAATCAAGAGGGCTCGCATTAGATTGCGTTAAAACACAAATTTTATTTTGTATAAATAGTGTAGGATGGCTGGAAGTGTTAAAACAGATGCTAAAAATTTAGCTATTTTTCATACAAACCTAAAAATCACCAAAATTATGCCATCTGGCTTTAGCTGGCACTCACGCCTAATGTCAAATCCCTACTTATCACTCATTTGGTCAGACGGGGACACATATAGAAGGTGAGTACACTGGCTGGGAGACCATTTTACTGTCAATTTCAGACCAAGCAGGATTTTGATCCTTAAAATATGTTTTATTCCTTAATGGTGATCTTGTTTACTGAAAATTACAAACACTAGGGTACGCCACCAAGAAAATTGTCCTCGGTCATGTGACATTCTGCTTAATGATTGTCCATATCAGGTCATTAGTTTAAGGATGTTGTCCACAGATGTCAGCACCAGAGTAAATTGAAACAAAGATGTTAGGTCTCACATAACACTGTGTAGTCCTCAGGACTGCACAGCGTGTATTACATTTCACTCCCTGACAGACCTATTCGGTTGAATATCATCTTCAGTTTTCTGGGAAGCATTTAGCCACACTGCAGTTAATGCATGCAAATTATTTGTTACTCAATGGGGAACCTACATGATCGCTAGAAGGCATTGATACACAACGCAGGCCTGTGACATAGTCGCACTATTTACATTCGTGCGCATGCGCGATTTATTTGTTTTATTTGTTCATCTTTGAATTCATTTTACACTCCAGCTGTTATTAATATAAGGCATATCTACAACGTGTGTTAACAAATGCTGGATATAATGAATGAATGCGGCGTGATGAGGTAACTGGATGTCGGCGGTTGATGGCACAAGACCCAAGTTGCGTAATGGTGCCACTTGGTTTAGTGGTTCTGTAGGTTCCCCGTGGGAGCAATGTAGAGGGAATAAACTTGCTCAAGATTTGAATCGGCAGCAACGCATTAAAATCCAGGTTTTGACAGAGTTTATATGTTTGCAGGCGCCTACACGCCGACACGCAATGGCAGCAGTCTTGACCACACCCTACCCTCTCCGGACATGATGGGGCATCTTGTATAGCAGGCCTACCCTCACAGGGGTAGAGTACTGCTGACACGCCCCACAGTGGCAGTTGTTGGCGAGATGTGGCCCATTGCAGGAATCAGCAGTCACTATACCAGTGTCTCTAGGAACATTTCAATGTTGTGAAAACCAGTGCGTGGGGCACGAGAAGTATTTCCTAATTATGCAAGTGTTAAGTAAGTAATTACTGTTACTCACGCAATGTTTCGATGAGTGCTGACTTTTCCCGCACCATGGTTCGGTTGAATTACGATAACTGTCGTAATCGTGTAAACAGTTACACAAGTGTGGTTACATAATGCATGTAATTGAAAGTGTACGACATGTACAACTACCCTATGGAATTAGTTAACAGTGACAGTTTTTATGGCGAAAAGAACAGACTCCACATATATCAACATTGAAGGTAAAATGCAGGGTTTAAACGGAAGTTTCCAAGTTTTGTTTGGTTTTGTGAAATCATGTTATATAACGATTAAACTGTGTATTTTAACATGCTTACAGCCAGTTCTGGCTATACAGAAGCACTTTCTAAGTTCTGCAATTCAATGTATGTTTAGAAACTGTAATGCGGTTTGCCGAATTGTGAGCTTGTATCATTCTGAAGTTTGTGATAATGTATAATAGTTTATACTGCATAATATGATTTTGTAATTAAAACAAACAGAAAATCTCCTTAAAATACTGCGAAAAATGTAATTTAAATGATTTTCTACCAGTTTGGCAGAATTGGGGCACCACGTTTCTGTGCTCACAACTAACTAGACATGTTGTGTTATAATTCACTCAAATACCAGTCGATGTACATTGCAAGCTAATTAGTAATGAGGGACGTAGACATTTTCGGTCACTTTGGAGACATCCTACCGAAGACATCACTTCCGTTGTTTTCTTTTATTGTCAGTGCAATAATAGATTTGATATTAGTTAAGATGGGAGAACCTCCTGAAGTCAACTGATGCATCACAGCCACAGTGGTTGTCTTAGACACAGCTGTACTAGCTACGGCCAACCTTATGAGGATGTACACCTCAGACGTTTGACCAGAGAGGCACTTATAAGGTAGTGGAATTTGGAGGAGTCTGCTGATTACTAGGTTGATTAATCGTTCCAAATCTAGGAACGCTCACTAATGATTCATTAGCACAACAGTCATTGATAATACAACAAATGAGATGAATAAGTAGTCAGGAATAAATGGCACAAGAAACACAGGTTTGTCATTGGCACGCTTGATTAAGTATAAACCGGCAACAGAATTCTACCGAAGCGTCCGATACTAAACATTTCTTAACAGGATGTGTACTGTGTGTGCCATTTTCAGTTAAAGTGATGGGTCAGTGAAAGTTAACAGCGGATGGCTAACTGTGATGATAGGATTGATGTTCATATTCTGTCAGTTTGTAGCATTCTTATATCGGTGTGTTGTTATTTGCACATTGATGGATGGAAGATGTTAAGACATGTCATTTAGTTGTCTGTAGTTCTGTAGGTGATTAGTAATAGCAGCAGTGTACATGATGTACATATTATGATCTACAACGGCTACAACACCGACCTAACACAGTATGCCTAAGTCTGATTCTGTTTGGTTATGCATTGGTGTTCCAATTAACGATCGAATGTCAGTGTTTATAGAATGTCATGAAGATTATTGCATGAGACTAATAAGGTATTACGTGTGCCAAGATAATTGTCTGACGCTTGAATGAAGAACAAACAACGCTGTAAAGTCTTGCTAAAATTTGTTTGAGCAGTGAATATTGTTTGGGCTGTTTATGTACCTTTGGGTTGATGCAGTATTTTAGTTATCTCTGCATTCTGACGTGGCAAGATGTTTTGGTGGCTATTGATCTGATCCGTCCATTAATATTATTTATCATTAAATTGGTAGAATGTTTTAGTTTAGCACAGTAAGACATCCTGTAATGAATGCCATATTGGAACTATTGAGTTCTTTGTAAATTATAACAAAATGTGTTGAGGTATTTTGACAAATGTGTCGACGGAAATGTCTTAATGTGATGTATTTTCCAATTAAGTGAGATTGAAAGGCTGAATATAACTGCTACCTGTTAATTGTGTACAGTTCTGGATATTGGGCTTTTTCAATATAACTGATTTTTACTATGTTGCAATGTTTTATTGTATGTACCGAGACTGCTTTGTGCCAAAACTAGAGTGTAGTTATGTACATATGGTGGGTGGGATGAGCTTTTCTTATGTAGTATTAGGTAGGTTTGTCATTTTTACCCTAGTACTGGTGCTGTTGGCTTTGACGGCATGCCTTGCTGTTTTCTCATTGTATAAATATGCACATGTTGTATATCACTAAGTCCAAATAACATGTACATAATAATTTGTGTTGTACCTTTAGTAACTGAAGGTAGCTGTGTAATAAAAAATAGTTAAATGAACCTGAGTATTGCTTGTTTCGTGGCACATAGATACACTTAGTAATTATTGAACAGTTTAATTTTGCTTTCCCAAGAGTGTTTTAACGCAAATGCCATATGACTGTAATATTATGTCGTCAGAGTAGATGGTGTGAACACCCAGTGATGAAAGCAAGACATTATTTTGCCACCATTTCTGCTTGGATGATAGTCTGTGTAACAAGTGAAATAGTTCTCCCTGAGAGTTTCAACATGCATGCAGTAAAACACGTACATGTCGGAGTTACAATCAGTAGGCCCTATGTTGACACTGGTCGTCCAAGGCACTACTATCTTTGTCGACGAGGATGTAGGTTTACTGCGTAACATCCTGATTTCTCTGCAACACCTGTGATTGCCAAGTAAGTGGACAGAAGCCAACAGAGCCATTACTGTTACATTGGGGAAACTATTTCTAAAGCTACACCTGTGCTAGCCAAGTAAGTGTACGTACTTGCCAGGTAAGTGCACTTACCTGGCAATCACAGGTGTAGCTCTAGAGAGTTTCCCGATGTAATAGTTTTGGTTCTGTTTCTCAACGTTTATTCGGAATCACCAAACCCGATGTGACATCGCCTTCAGATTAGATATCGCTGCAAATCACTTCTTTCTGAACCTCTGCACGATCCATAGGCCATGAGCCAGACCCCGAAATTTGGGCAACGGGTACATTTTAGGGACGAATGCGTTTAGTGATTTTTGGATGTCTACTAGCCTAGTGGATGGGAAATATGTGATGGCATTGGCATTTCAAGATTCACAGGTTTCCATGATGCATGACAGCTTTTAGCACTAATCCCATTCTCACAACAAATTTGTTTTTATTTATCCATTTCCGCTGTAATTGTTTTTCAATGGAAATTACTGAAGGGGTAGTTAAACACAAACCGCCAAAAACTAATTATTATCTATCACAACATTATGAAATTTGCATGTGATATGGCAAACATGTAATGTGTGATAATAATATAAAAATGAGTAATATAAGAAGTGTCGATTTTATGGTATTTTTTCTGCCATATCAGAAAATGAAATCCTCGTCATTCAGGCTTCCTACAAAAGAACAAAATCACTGCAACTCCTTGCTAACAATCGCAGGTCATAGCATTGCAAAGCACTGAGTATTCACTATGAAATAACTATTTTGTAACATTTATTCTCAAATCCGCAGTAATTGTGTTTCTATGAAAATTACTGAAGCCACAAAAATCATCATAAAGTAATTATGGTCTGTCCCATAGGTATGAAAATTGTGTGTGAAGTGACAAACAAGTCATCTTTTACAACAATCTCAAATCAACCATCTCTGTTCAATAAATGAGGTACTCATTCCAATCATAACGCTACGTGTGTCCTAAGATGATTAGAGCCATACATCAATGTAACTTCCCGTTCCATGTCTTTTCGTTCGCAAATTTAAAAACCGGAAAAAACGGTATATACACGGACCCTTTCCCTCGTGTATTCAATTCATTCGATGATATTTACTTGACTTGTCCAGCGGATATTTTCCGTGCACTATTGCAGTTCCGAGGAATTTATATGTATTACTAACAGATAATGAATATAATTTATCCTTATTACTTCATTTGGATAAGAATTATTTTGATAGTTAAACAAAAATATGTTAAACAGAAATAATATGATAAATCTATGTCGACTATTTGTGTTCTCGCGGTGTGCTGGTTATTTTTTTTCCCGGTCCACTTTCCCTATTCCGACTGCTCGTTTCCTAGGCCTAGTTTTGTGTACAAGGAATCGAGGGAGCGGCATAATGCGAGAATGTGTGTTGCACTCGCGCAGAGGGTGCTTACGTATATCAATCGGTATTATCGGTGTAATCTCGGCCTCTCAACTCGCCCTGTCCACACCATACCTCGCCAGGACGTAAATCGGAAGAAATTTGCTCACATTTGACGTATACGGGCCTTGCGATCTGTGGAAGGCAGGTGTGGACGGCATTACAAATCTTATAAGTCAAAGTCTTGCGATATTTTGAAAATTCTCCTGTTGAATCGTAGAAATCGCTTGTCGCAAGTCGCAAAACGTAAGTCTCCCCGAAAAACGCTTCAGCCAATCAGCGTGCGATTATCGAAAGACGTTTGACGTATGACACACAATGAGGTACCACAATAACTAATCCGACAGAAGGCGCTCTGACGCAACTACGGTCTGTGTGCCGTTTTTTTTACGTATTCTTGACATATGTAAAATGCGGCTCCGTGTGCGGAAGATTTTGCAGAACGCTTGTTTAATAATAATAATAATAGTAACTTCTTTTGCGCCAATATCCTCGAAAATCAAGCTCAGTGGCGCGACAAAACCAGGGGATTAATCAATCTCATAATCGAAAGCAATGCGTGAGTCGTCAACGGATGGATGGAAAAGCTAGGAGGCTAAGGAGGATAGGCAGCATTAAAGAGATAGGTTTTTAGATGTCGGCGGAATGAAACTATATTACCTTGTGATTTAACACTGGCAGGAAGCGAATTCCACACCGCTGGTGCGGCAACCGAGAAAGCTCGGGTCCCGGCTTTCGTTTTCACCCGAGGGATGTGAAGAGGGTTACTACTGGTTGAGCGTAGCTGTCTGGAATTTCTTGTTGGAGTTAGCATTGAATTTAGATATGCTGGTTGTGTAGATGAGAGTGCTTGATAGGCTATTGTACACATTTTGAAAATGATGCGATAGTGCACAGGTAGCCAATGCAGTGATTTTAGAAGCGGCACTGAGCGAGAAAAACGTGGAGAACGCGTGACTACCCTTGCTAAACAATTTTGGACACGCTGAAGTTTGGCTATGTCCTTGTTTGCGGTATTGTAAAGGAGGGAATTGCAGTAGTCGAGTCTGCTGCTTACTAGAGCTGTGGCGATGGTTTTAGCAACGGAAAGTGATAAAAACCGGCGGATACGGCGAAGATCACGGATATGGTAAAAACAGCAACGGCATGTTTTCGAGATATGTTTTTTGAAATTGAAGTTTTCATCAAACGTTACTCCGAGATTTAAAACTGAGGTGGCTGGTGTGATACTCTGACTCAGAATATGTGTCGGGAAAAAGCCATTGAGTTTTGCCCGCTGCGTTGAGGTACCAATGATGAGAAATTCAGTCTTATCTGCATTTAGTTTTAATTTACTATTTTTCATCCAGAGGGAGACATCTTGGAGACAATCCCTGAGCTGGCTTAGGGAGCGACAAGTATCTGGTGTGGTCAGAGAAACATAAATTTGTGTGTCATCTGCATAAAGGTGATGATCCAGGTTATGACTCTGGATAACTGAGCTTAATGGTGTTGTGTACAGAGTGAAAAGCAACGGACCCAAAACAGAACCCTGGGGGACACCACAAGAGGTGGGCAGCATGTCTGAGAAGCAGTTACCTATTTTAATGGCTTGCCGTCTGTCAGTAAGGTATGAAGTAAACCAGCTCAAGGCTGTGCCAGATATCCCGTACCACGTTGATAAGCGTGTAATGAGAATGTCGTGGTCAATGGTGTCGAAAGCGGCGGATAGGTCAAGCAGGGTCAGTGCAGTAACTTTGCCATTATCAATGTTAAGGTTTATGTCATTGTGTACTTTTAAAAGAGCAGTTTCTGTTGAGTGAAATTGTTTGTACGCAGACTGTGATGCATTGGTTAAACCATTTATGTTGATGTGAGAAGTAAGTCGATTTGCAACAACCTTTTCGAGTATTTTGGAAATGAAGCTAAGGTTAGAAATAGGCCTGTAGCTGTTTAGATCTTCTTTTGACAGAGTTGTCTTCTTAAGAATTGGATTTACATGTGCACATTTAAAGTCTTCAGGGAATAAGCCGGAGCAGAGTGATGCATTTATTATATCTGTTATTGGTTTAATTAAAACGTCAAGGCATGCTTTCAGTAGTATGGTCGGAAGTGGGTCAAGATCACAGGATTTATTTGGGGATGACATGATTATTTTTTTCACTTCAGTAGTTGTGGCTGGTTCAAACGATGTGAGTTTAGAATTTAGTTGTGGAGAGTCGGCATTTATAGTGTCTGAGCCTGAGGTGTGATCTGTGAAGGCTGAATGTATCAGGCTGATTTTGTCTTTAAAATGACTTGAGAAAGAGTTACACAGTGGATTAAATCATCCTACAATCAGCTGTTGGATTAGCATGACTCCGAAGCCTCACACATAGCTAAATATGGATGTAGTCTGATATGTCCGTTAATATGAAGGCATAGTATGTACATTAATGTACCTTTACAGCAGATGGAACGTCGACTGGTGGCCGGACGACAGGTTTGCTGGCTTGATGCGGGAAAGGATGTTTAAAATCATCTATGGCTTACCCTATGCATCACACGAGACTGCTACGTCTTCACACATAGTTAAATATTGATATCGTATATTATGTCCGTCAATATGAAAGCATAATATCTACATTGTACATTTACAGTCGATGAAACGTCTCGCCGGGACGTTCGATTGAATTCAGTGCCAAAATGGCGTTGTTTTGGCTGTTCTGTCTATCGACCACACATTGGCACGCTGTTCTGTCTATTGATCACACATACGGTACACAAACTGTCGCTGGCTACGCGCCTGCACGGTCAATAGCTAATTGAGGATGATTAATTTTTAAACAAGCGTTCAGCAAAACATGTAAACAAATCCACGTTAGTCGCTGGAGGGCGCTGAGACGCAACTAAGTTCTCAGCGTATAAGCGCCTCTAGCGACTAGCGTGGATTTGTGGAAGCCCATTGTTGTAGTTTTCCTTTGATACGTGTACATCAGATGGCGCGTGTATGTTCCCTCGCGATGAGAACGTAAATCTTTGCGGTGTGGACACAAAAATCGTAACTCACTCAGGACGTAGATCGCAGTTGATTTTGTCTGCGATGCGGTGTGGACACCCTTCGTCGTACATCGGATCCAGTGTGGACCGAGCATCACAGTTACAAAAGTTGCGTTTTATGCGCCTTATTTTAGCATCATATTGTGACATTAATTATTTTGAAATACTACAGTTACTGTATCCAAATTGTCCTCGTGCAACAGAAGCTCGCTCGCAATGTGATGATGTGCATATGATACTGGAATTGGTGGCTGTTTTACGGTGACATCTTAGTACAAGTAGAGCACATTCGATAAACAAACATAAAACGGGGGTACATTCCTAGAACTAGATCCCAAGAGAGCACCACCTGAATGGGTTATGAAGAAATGATTCGCAATCTAAACCGTCTTCATTATATCAGTTTTTATCAACTGTGTAGCGTGAACGCTAGCCTCATCAAGCGTCTACCTGAAACGTTTCGATTGTTTTCTCGCATTTGTGAGAACTGTAACATTAAAAGTAATGCCCACTCGCCGTTGTTATGATACACACCTATCTATGTCATGTTATCTTTGATTCTCCCGGTGAACAGCTTACATTATCAACTACATCACCACGTCATAATGCACAAAGTGGCTGTACTCGATAAAAAGCAAGGTTTCCCTCACGGTCAAGTGGTTGTCCCCCGCGTTGCCAGTCTTCCCAACACTGGGCCTGATCGGCCAGTGATGCTGCCAGAAGTCGTCAACCTTGGATAGGTATGCATGTTCGCCAGGCAAAGACACCTGAAACAAAAACAATAGAAACAGCGTTACAATATGTACGGTGACTAAAGACGTTGAAACCAGTAGGCTCAGTTCTGACACCCGCCACACATTATATCACCCCCCTGGTGTCAAAAGCATAAACCCCAGGCATCTCTTGCCAGCGTTCCGCTGCAGGGCGTAATAATGGTGCACAACCGGAAGACGACGACACACCTACAGTGACGTCACGACAATACGACAGACGCGCCATCTTCGTTTCTGGCGACGTCACATTCCCAAGATGGCGCCATTGTTATTCTAAGGGACCTGGGGTGAACGCTTTCTTCCGTCTTCTTCTTTCCTTCGATGTTTGCAGTTGCGCTAGCGTATTTGTCCCTATGGTACTCACATAGGCCAACCGCTGCCTAGGGGCATAGCGGCCTATGCGACATTCGGGGACTTTGTATGTACGACGCATGTCGATGTGTGTGACACATAGCAGTACACAACCAGCCGCACAGTTCAACAAAGTATGTCTCCGTCCACTGGTTTTCATACCAATATAACAAGCCTGCTGCGTTCCAGTCAGATGCGCTAACCACTATACTACCCGCGCCTCTTGTAACGAAGTTTCAAATGTAGGAACACTTGAGGTGGGTTCGCATTCTACACAAGTGACGAATTCCTGGCGGAAATTGCACACAATTCATATTCTTTTTCCCATGCACAGGCCACTAATTTAAAATCAGTACTGCTGACCTTCACAGTACTATACTCGACGACAGAAGTTCCGTTCCAACTGTTGGCACTCTACTCTTTGCGATCTTGAAATCTAAAACTGGTCAACACCGACCCTGCCGCTGAGAGCGGTGACCACCGTGCGTGACTCGTCAGTAGTATCTATGTTCTTCATTCCGAAGTTTGCCAGACAAAAACAGCTCTCAGAACACGACGCGAGAGAAGTGGTGCAACCCACACAAGTGTTGAAAGAACCTTTGTTTTTCATATGGCTGTTAGCCGTGACTGGTATGGTGTGTCCATCTTTTAGCATTATCCGTTTGTGGTTTCCAGTTGTAGTGTGTTCTGCTTAGTGTAATGGCAAGGATGACAATATTGTCACTTGACAGAACGTTTCTAAGAAGGTGCATAAGTCTGTGTAAAATATATCTTTTCGGCAGGATCTGCCTGGAGAGTTGGAGCACACACACTGGAGATGCTATTGAACACCAAGTGGCAGACGCGTGGAGATGATGCGGTCAGTGTTGGTCATTTGCAGATTTGTAAGCCTGGTAGATATGGAATCCTTGACCATGAACTCAACATATGAAAGATGTATTTCCTATGTCGTTCAGATCGAGTGCTGTTGCGTGAATCTAACGTTGTTTCGACGTTCCGGCCGGCTAGTTTGAGTCCGTTCCCATATTCTAAGGCGAGTGGGATGCGCCGTTTCTCCATTGATGTGTTTCCACCGCATTTGGAAGATGCCCGTTGACCGCGGTAAGCCAACTAGATATATTGAGCCGAGCTTTGTTTAGGCCGCCTTTTCTAAGTCCCTCTCCGTGTGCAGCAAGCAGTGTTGTCCCGAGGAAAGGTTGCCTGGTCGCTCAGGATGCTGCCGGGTGACGTTGTCGTCTCCGGGTCAATATCAGACGATCCATACGTCTGAGTCGGCATCTTCCACCTGCCGCATTCGCCCCTTTCCCATCGCTGCAGGACTTTATGGGTTTCTCGTCTGCGCAATGGAGCTTTTAGGTGGAGTGCAGGGTGCGCAAAACTGACCACACCCTTTAAACCCAAGGTTCGTCTGCCATGGCCTAGCAAGCTGGGACGGCGACAATTGGATCCTTGCGCCGTAGGTTTTATGTCAGAGTGTCCCTTTCCTATGTAGATTGCCATTCATGGCTGAATAGATCTGCCTCCATGTTATAGTAACCGTACCTTGTTCTGAACATCTGGCCGTTGGATTCCGTACACCCCCTTGCGCCTGGTGGTTTAAAATAAGAGTTTTCCTTCTCCTTGAATTCAAATAATTTCACACAAAATCTGACCACACAGGACTTGGCTGTACGGAATCTATTTACTAGACACTTGAGACACATACAAGAAGTGACGTCAGAGAAGGGGGGGGGGGGGCGATTTATGGATAATGTTTGGGAAGTCGAAGAGGACAACATTGGGGATAATATTGGGACATATCGAGATGTCGGTGGGACAGTTTTGAGATTGTCGTTGAAGGGAAGGCGCAGCCGATGTGGGTTAATGGGATTTTAACGATCGGTGTGTGCACAAGTCCTTCACGCTAGATAACTACATATCAGGTGGCGTTAATAAAACAGTATTGACGCTGGAGTGGTTAATTATAATAATTATCCTTCCAGCGTCGCTCCGTCGCTTCCCTTGAATCAACGGAAACACAAATGACGCGTGGTAACTAGAACAAAGAACCCCAGTAGTCTTACGCAGACAACGTATTCTCTCATATATTATCCACGTCGCTGTCCAACTGTGTACTTGGTGATCTCCTCGCTCCAGACTGGACGAAGCTTAGACGAACCGCTCCTCAATTCTCTGTCCAGGGACTGGTGAACTAGTTATTGATTTAGTTAGCAGTTGGTAGGCATAGGGAATGTGGACCTGATGTCCAAAAACCAGCACTATGCTACCACTGAAATTAAATTTACTTGAGCCGAAGCAAATTTAACTTGTTATCTATCAAATTATTGCTAGTAAAATAATTCACACACGTGAAGTATTTTTGATATAATCATTGTCTGTTAAATTTATGAACGTATTTCCGGCGCAATTGCACTCGCAATCCGGCCGGCTGTATTAAGTAGGAGGCATTATTTATAGCATAGCCACCGTCGCAGTGCTTCGTGGAAGTGTAGCGATGTTATGTAACAATAAATGTAAGTCCTTATGTAACACAGTATCCACTCAATATGGTTGGTCAAAATGTTTTACTCTTTACTCCCTGGCAAACAGTTCGATTAAACACAATAATGATTTGTCTGGGATACATTCCGCCACGCTGTAATTAATGCGCGAAAACATTGTATACACAATCACCATCACTATCTGAGATGATTATCCACACAGCTGCGTGAACTACAGGAACGTGGAGCGAACGAACTTGTCCAAGCTTCGAAAACTTTCTCAAGTGTCTTACATCATGGTATATTGAGTATTGATCCAATGCTGGATCAATACATGATATATATGTATATATATATATATATATATATATATATATATATATATATATATATATATATATATATATATATATAGTCTGCATAATATATATATATATATATAGTCTGCATAATATATATATATATATAGTCTGTATAATATATATATATATATATATATATATATATATATATATATATATATATATATTATACATAATTGTGATAATTAAAAGAATCATTATCGAACGCCCATCAGTACTACAATACAATGGTATTGTGAATATATATCTAGTGCTAGATCGGTATTCAATACATCAACATATTCCGATATATGTTTATGATATCATAATACTTACTTTATTATTAAGTTATTAATATATTTCAATATTTATTTATCATATTATTTTATATGTTTATTGCTGATAAGTTTTGCTTATGAAGTTTTAGAAGCTTTATTTAATTCTATATTTATTATCATTTAACACTTCGTCTTTACGTGCAATTTTAAACTGATTATAAATGTTTTAAATATGTATGTATTATAATGTGTTTTATGGGCCTCTGAGCGGAATTTTGTTCCGGATATACAGCGCAATATAAATAAAATTATTATTATTATTATTATCACTTCTTGATTTCAACTAATTTCACACAAAATCTGACCACATAGGACTTGGCTGTTCGGAATCTATTTACTTGACACACGAGATACATACAAGAAGTGACTTCAGAAGGGGGGCAGCAAATTTATGGATAATGTTTGCGAGGTTGAAGGTGATAATATTTGGGATAATATTGGGACATATCGAGATGTCAGTGGGAGAGTTAATTTTGGGGTTGTCGTTGAAGGGAAGGCGCAGCCAATGTGGGTTGATGGGATTTTAACGATCGGTGTGTGGATAAGCCCTTCACGCTAGATAACTACATATCAGTTGGCGTTAATAAAAAGGTATTGACGCTGTAGTGGTTAATTATAATAATTATCCTTCCAGCGTCGCTCCGTCGCTTCCCTTGAATCAACGGAAACACAATTGACGCGTGGCAACTAGACCAAAGAACCCCAGTAGTCGTACGCAGACAACCTGTTCTCTCATGTATTATCCACGTCGCTGTCCAACTGTGTACTTGGTGATCTCCTCGCCCCAGACTGGACGAAGCTTCGACGAACCGCTCCTCAATTCTCTGTCCAGGGACTGGTGAACTAGTTATTGATTTAGTTAGCAGTTAGTAGGCATAGGGAATGTGGACCTGATGTCCAAAAACCAGCACTATACTACCACTGAAATTAAATTTACTTGAGCCGAAGCAAATTTAACTTGTTATCTATCAAATTATTGCTAGTAAAATAATTCACACACATGAAGTATTTTTGATATAATCATTGTCTGTTAAAGTTATGAACGAATTTCCGGCGCAATTGCACTCGCAATCCGGCCGGCTGTATTAAGTAGGAGGCGTTATTTATAGCATAGCCACTGTCGCAGTGCTTCGTGGAAGTGTAGCGATGTTATGTAACAGTAAATGAAAGTCCTTATGTAACACAGTATCCACTCATTTTGGTTGGTCAAAATGCTTTACTACTCATTACTCCCTGGCAAACAATTCGATCAAACACAATAATAATATCTCTGGGATACATTCCGCCACGCTGTAATTAATGCGCGAAAACATTGTATACACAATCACCATCACTGTCTGAGATGATTATCCACACAGTTGCGTGAACTACAGGAACGTGGAGCGAACGAACTTGTCCAAGTGTCTTACATCATGGCATATTGAGTATTGATCCAATGCTGGATCAATACATGATATATATATATATATATATATATATATATATATATATATATATAGTCTGCATAATATATATATATATATATATATATATATATATATATATATATATATATATAGTCTGCATAATATATATATATATAGTCTGTATAATATATATATATATATATATATATATATTTATATATATATATTATACACAATTCTGATAATTAAAAATATCATTATCGAACGTTCATCAGTACCACAATACAATGGTATTGTAAAAATATATATCACTAGTGCTGGATCGGTATTCGATACATCAACATATTCCGATATAGGTTTATGATATCATAATACTTACTTTTTTATTAAGTAATTAATATATTTCATTATTTATTTATCATATTATTTTATCTGATAAGTCTTGCTTATGAACTTTTAGAAGCGTTATTTAATTCTATATTTATTACCATTTAACACTTCGTCTTTACGTGGAATTTTAAACTGATTATAAATATTTTAAATATGTATGGATTATGATGTATTTTATGCGCCTCTGAGCGGATTTTTTTTGCGGGGAAACCTTGTATACACAATCACCATCACTGTCTGTAGAGAGATGATTATCCACACAGCTGCGTGAACTACGGGAACGTGGAGCCAACGAACTTGTCCAAGCTTCGAAAACTTTGTCAAGTGTCTTACATCATAGTATATTGAGTGCTGAACCAATGTTGGATCAATACATGATACACACACACACACACACACACACACACACACACACACACACATATATATATATATATATATATATATATATATATATATATATATATATATATATATATGTATATGTATATATATATAGTGTATATAATATATATATATATATATATATAGTCTATATAATATCTATATATATATATATATATATATATATATATATATATATATATATATATATATATATAGTCTGTATAATATATATATATATATATATATATATATATATATATATATATATATATATATATACATATATATATATATATATATATATATATACATATATATATAGATAGATATATATATATATATATATATATACATATATGAAATATGTATATAATTATATATATTATATAATTGTGATAATTCAAAATATTATTATCGAACGCTCATCAGTACCACAATACAATGGTATTGTGAATATATATCTAGTGCTGGATCGGTATTCGATACATCAACATTTTCCGATATATGTTTATGATATCATAATACTTACTTTATTATTAAGTTATCAATATATTTCATTATTGATTTATCATATTATTTTATCTATTTATTGCTGATAAGTTTAACTAATGACATTTTAGAAGCTATATTTAATTATATATTTATTATCATTTAACACTTCGTCTTTACGTGCAATTTTAAACTGATCATTAATATTTTAAATATGTATGTATTATAATGTATTGTATGCGCCTCTGAGCGGATTTTTCCGGATATACAGCGCCATATAAATAAAATTATTATTATTATTATTATCACTTCTTGATTTCAGCTAATTTCACACAAAATCTGACCACACAGGACTTGGCTGTTCGGAATGTATTTACTTGACACTTGAGATGCATACAAGAAATAACTGGGTTAAAGAGTGGGGGGGGGGGGCAATTTATGGATAATGTTTGCGAAGTCGAAGGGGATAACATTGGGGATAATATTGGGACATATCGAGATGTCAGTGGGAGAGTTTTGGGGTTGTCGTTGAAGGGAAGGCGCAGCCGATGTGGGTTAATGGGATTTTGTGTGCGTAAGTTCTTCACGTTAGATAACTACATATTAGTTGGCATCAATAAAACAGTATTTACTTCGTGTTGCACGAGTACAACCAGACAGTGATACTATTTTAATCTGTATTGACGCTGTAGTTATTAATAATCCATGTAGCGTCGCTCCGACGCTTCCCTTAGATCCGTGGAAATACAAATGACGCGTGGTACTCGAACAAAGAACCCCATTAGTCGTACGCAGACAACCTGTTCTCTCATGTATTATCCACGTCGCTGTCCAACTGTGTACTTGGTGATCTCCTCGCTCCAGACTGCACGAAGCTTCGTCGAACCGCTCCTCAATTCTCTGTCCAGGGACTGGTGAACTAGTTATTGATTTAGTTAGCAGTTGGTAGGCATAGGGAATGTGGACCTGATGTCCAAAAACCAGCACTATGCCAGCACTGAAATTCATTTTACTCGAGCCGAAGCAAATATAACTTGTTATCTATCAAATTATTGCTTGTAAAATAACTCTCACAAATGAAGTATTTTTGATATATTTTGATTCATTTGATCATTAAATGTTAATGCTATGAACGAATTTCATACACTCGCAATCCGGCCGGCTGTATTAAGCAGGAGGCATTATTTATATCATAGCCACCGTCGCAATGCTTCGTGGAAGTGTAGCGATGTTATGTAAAAGTAAATGTAAGTCCTTATGTAACACAGTATCCACTCAATATGGTTGGACAAAATGCATTACTCATTACTGACTGAAAACAGTTCGATCAAACACAATAATAATTTCTCTGGGATACATTCCGCCACGCTGAAATTAATGCGCGAAAACGTAGTATACACATTTACCCACACTGTCTGTAGAGAGATGATTATCCACACAGTTGCGTGAACTACAGGAACTTGGAGTGAACGAACTTGTCCAAGCTTTGTAAGCTTTCTCAAATGCCATATATTATATATATATATATATATATATATATATATATATATATATATATATATATATATATATATATATATATATATATATATATATATATATATATATATATATATATATATATATATATATATATATATATATATATATATATATATATATATGCCAATCACATATCATCACTTCTTCAATTTAACTAATTTCGCACAAAATCTGACCACACACAGGACTTGGCTGTTCGGAATCTATTTACTTGACAGAACGGAGGGGGCAATTTATGGATTATGTTCGCGAAGTCGAAGGGGATAATATTGGCACATATCGAGATGTCAGTGGGAGAGTTAATTTTGGAGTTGTCTTTGAAGGAAGGCGCAGCCGATATGGGTTAGTGCGATCGGTGTGTGCATAAGTTCTTCACGCTAGATAACTACATATTAGTTGGCATCAGTAAAACAGTTTTTATTTCGGGTTGCACGAGTAGAACGAGACAATGATACAACTGTATCCAGTGTTGACGCTGTAATTTTTTTTTTGGATTAATTATCCTTCCAGTGTCGCTCCGTCGCTCCCCTTAAATCAGTGCAAACACAAATGACGCGTGGCAACTAGAACAAAGAACCCCCAATAGTCATACGCAGAAAACCTCTTCTCTCAATTATTTACCACGTCGCTGTCCAACTGTGTACTTGGTGATATATATATATATATCGTTGATTGTTCACTATAATGTGTCAGACGAATTCACGAGTCACGTTTTTCGCAACAGTCGTCAACAGAGACACCGTCACCAATAGAGACCAATTGATCACAGAGTGGCAGACAGCAGATTCAAGCATCGCTGTGTCATACAGCCAGCAAAACCAAGCGACGAGAGTTCATATTTTCCTGCACACTAGCTTGACAACTCGAAAGGCAAATACAGAACTTTAGACTCGAAGTCACGTTCAAAACCGATATGGCGCCACGACGTTTGAACAAGGTGAATCGACCTCGGCCGTCTCTTCCTCCCGTGGGGCCGCTGTTTCGAAATCTGGGCTTCGCGTTGATCTGTTTCTGGGCTACAAATTCAGGTGGTAAGTAACCGTTCGACTTTCATGCCATAGCGCAATAGGCATGTACGCGAAGCAAACTGAAACACCTGATACTAATTCAAAGCGATGTGGGGAAGAACTCGACTGTATATTCGAGTTATTCAACATTCACATTCTATCTACGTGGACATGTGTGCACATCATCTGATCCAATACGCAGATGAAACTCAACTGTATGACGAATATCCGCCATTGAACTGTGTCAGCGCACTAAAAACACAACGAATACGTACGCGGCATTAAACGGTGACTGAACTCAAAACAACTATATGTCTAAACGAGACCAAACATTAAGCCATCGTGTTTTTGTTATACATCGAACGTTCGCCTTCTACAATTTCCTCTATACCCATGGAGGTGTGTGGTCGGCCGTATTCAATATAAGTCCATTGCAATTTCACTGATATTCGGAGGACATTTCATCTCCGTTATATTTGACAGCAGACTTGACATGTCAATTCACGTGTCGGTTGTTTATCTTGTTGGCATTTATAGTTAATCCTGTTGTATTATAAGATAACAAGACTGATTATTAAAGCATGCATAGATCGACTATATTTATATGTTTCCATGGAAGTAGACATGGTATTCCCTTGAACAGGTCTCCCAGGGGGTTAAGAGTAAAGCGCCTTGAGCAGTCCTGTGGAATGGATACTGCGCCCCATAAGAATATTCTTTACTTACCTTTTTAATGCCCGTTGTAATCCTCTCGATTTCGCGTAAATCTTATGCGAGTTGCATCCTTAAGAGCGTATATGTAACGGCAAATACACCTGAACATCAGTTATCACATGTATGTGTTCATTTTACGCATGCTTACCAGCACTGCTTCGCAACAAAATGTCATTCATGTTTTACAACTTAATTGTACAATTTGTCAAGTACCAGTACCTCCATGATCTGTCCCTAAGCCTACCAATCACTCCGTTATCTAAACACAAAACTACAAGTATCTCAAGGATATCGCCACAAGCCTAGCAGTTCCTCCGTGAGCTCCCCTCAAGTCTACCACTACCTCACTGATGTCACTACGTGTCTACCAGTACCTCACTGATGTCAACACGTGTCTACCAGTACCTCACTGATGTCACTACATGTCTACCACTACCTCACTGATGTCAACACGTGTCTACCAGTACCTCACTGATGTCAACACGTGTCTACCAGTACCTCACTGATGTCAACACGTGTCTACCAGTACCTCACTGATCTCACTACATGTCTACCAGTACCTCACTGATGTCAACACGTGTCTACCAGTACCTCACTGATGTCACTACATGTCTACCACTACCTCACTGATGTCAACACGTGTCTACCAGTACCTCACTGATGTCAACACGTGTCTACCAGTACCTCACTGATGTCAACACGTGTCTACCAGTACCTCACTGATGTCAACACGTGTCTACCAGTACCTCACTGATGTCAACACGTGTCTACCAGTACCTCACTGATGTCACTACATGTCTACCAGTACCTCACTGATGTCACTACATGTCTACCAGTACCTCACTGATGTCAACACGTGTCTACCAGTACCTCACTGATGTCACTACATGTCTACCAGTACCTCACTGATGTCACTACATGTCTACCACTACCTCACTGATGTCACTACATGTCTACCACTACCTCACTGATGTCACTACATGTCTACCACTACCTCACTGATGTCACTACATGTCTACCACTACCTCACTGATGTCACTACATGTCTACCAGTACCTCACTGATGTCACTACATGTCTACCACTACCTCACTGATGTCAACACGTGTCTACCAGTACCTCACTGATGTCAACACGTGTCTACCACTACCTCACTGATGTCAACACGTGTCTACCAGTACCTCACTGATGTCACTACAAGTCTACCAGTACCTCACTGATGTCACTACATGTCTACCAGTACCTCACTGATGTCAACACGTGTCTACCAGTACCTCACTGATGTCACTACATGTCTACCAGTACCTCACTGATGTCAACACGTGTCTACCAGTACCTCACTGATGTCAACACGTGTCTACCAGTACCTCACTGATCTCACTACATGTCTACCAGTACTTCACTGATGTCAACACGTGTCTACCAGTACCTCACTGATCTCACTACATGTCTACCAGTACCTCACTGATCTCACTACATGTCTACCAGTACCTCACTTATGTCAACACGTGTCTACCAGTACCTCACTGATGTAAACACGTGTCTACCAGTACCTCACTGATGTCAACACGTGTCTACCACTACCTCACTGATGTCACTACATGTCTACCAGTACCTCACTGATGTCACTACATGTCTACCAGTACCTCACTGATGTCAACACGTGTCTACCAGTACCTCACTGATGTCAACACGTGTCTACCACTACCTCACTGATGTCACTACATGTCTACCAGTACCTAACTGATGTCACTACATGTCTACCAGTACCTCACTGATGTCAACACTTGTCTACCAGTACCTCACTGATGTCACTACATGTCTACCAGTACCTCACTGATGTCAACACGTGTCTACCAGTACCTCACTGATCTCACTACATGTCTACCAGTACCTCACTGATGTCAACACGTGTCTACAAGTACCTCACTGATGTCAACACGTGTCTACCACTACCTCACTGATGTCACTACATGTCTACCAGTACCTCACTGATGTCACTACATGTCTACCAGTACCTCACTGATGTCAACACGTGTCTACCAGTACCTCACTGATGTCACTACATGTCTACCAGTACCTCACTGATGTCACTACATGTCTACCAGTACCTCACTGATGTCAACACGTGTCTACCAGTACCTCACTGATGTCAACACGTGTCTACCAGTACCTCACTGATGTCAACACGTGTCTACCAGTACCTCACTGATGTCACTACATGTCTACCAGTACCTCACTGATGTCAACACGTGTCTACCAGTACCTCACTGATGTCAACACGTGTCTACCAGTACCTCACTGATGTCAACACGTGTCTACCAGTACTTCACTGATATCACTACATGTCTACCAGTACCTCACTGATGTCACTACATGTCTACCAGTACCTCACTGATCTCACTACATGTCTACCAGTACTTCACTGATGTCAACACGTGTCTACCAGTACCTCACTGATGTCAACACGTGTCTACCAGTACCTCACTGGTGTCACTACATGTCTACCAGTACCTCACTGATCTCACTACATGTCTACCAGTACCTCACTGATCTCAATACATGTCTACCAGTACCTCACTGATGTCAACACGTGTCTACCAGTACCTCACTGATGTCAACACGTGTCTACCAGTACCTCACTGATCTCATTACATGTCTACCAGTACCTCACTGATGTCAACACGTGTCTACCAGTACCTCACTGATGTCACTACGTGTCTACCAGTACCTCACTGATGTCAACACGTGTCTACCAGTACCTCACTTATGTCACTACGTGTCTACCAGTACCTCACTGATCTCACTACATGTCTACCAGTACCTCACTGATGTCAACACGTGTCTACCAGTACTTCACTGATGTCAATACGTGTCTACCAGTACCTCACTGATGTCAACACGTGTCTACCAGTACTTCACTGATGTCAATACGTGTCTACCAGTACCTCACTGATGTCAATACGTGTCTACCAGTACTTCACTGATCTCACTACATGTCTACCAGTACTTCACTGATGTCAACACGTGTCTACCAGTACCTCACTGATCTCACTACATGTCTACCAGTACCTCACTGATGTCAACACGTGTCTACCAGTACTTCACTGATGTCAACACGTGTCTACCAGTACTTCACTGATGTCAACACGTGTCTACCAGTACTTCACTGATGTCAACACGTGTCTACCAGTACCTCACTGATGTCAACACGTGTCTACCAGTACTTCACTGATGTCAATACGTGTCTACCAGTACCTCACTGATGTCAATACGTGTCTACCAGTACTTCACTGATCTCACTACATGTCTACCAGTACTTCACTGATGTCAACACGTGTCTACCAGTACCTCACTGATCTCACTACATGTCTACCAGTACCTCACTGATGTCAACACGTGTCTACCAGTACTTCACTGATGTCAATACGTGTCTACCAGTACCTCACTGATGTCAACACGTGTCTACCAGTACTTCACTGATGTCAATACGTGTCTACCAGTACCTCACTGATGTCAATACGTGTCTACCAGTACTTCACTGATCTCACTACATGTCTACCAGTACCTCACTGATGTCAACACGTGTCTACCAGTACTTCACTGATGTCAATACGTGTCTACCAGTACTTCACTGATGTCAATACGTGTCTACCAGTACTTCACTGATCTCACTACATGTCTACCAGTACCTCACTGATGTCAATACGTGTCTACCAGGACTTCACTGATCTCATTACATGTCTACCAGTACCTCACTGATGTCAATACGTGTCTACCAGTACTTCACTGATCTCATTACATGTCTACCAGTACCTCACTGATGTCAATACGTGTCTACCAGTACTTCACTGATCTCATTACATGTCTACCAGTACCTCACTGATGTCAATACGTGTCTACCAGTACTTCACTGATCTCATTACATGTCTACCAGTACCTCACTGATGTCAATACGTGTCTACCAGTACCTCACTGATCTCACTACATGTCTACCAGTACCTCACTGATCTCATTACATGTCTACCAGTACTTCACTGATGTCAATACGTGTCTACCACTACCTCACTGATGTCAACACGTGTCTACCAGTACCTCACTGATGTCAACACGTGTCTACCAGTACATCACTGATGTCACTACATGTATACCAGTACCTCACTGATGTCAACACGTGTCTACCAGTACCTCACTGATGTCAACACGTGTCTACCAGTACCTCACTGATGTCAACACGTGTCTACCAGTACTTCACTGATGTCACTACATGTCTACCAGTACCTCACTGATGTCACTACATGTCTACCAGTACCTCACTGATCTCACTACATGTCTACCAGTACTTCACTGATGTCAACACGTGTCTACCAGTACCTCACTGATGTCAACACGTGTCTACCAGTACCTCACTGATGTCACTACATGTCTACCAGTACCTCACTGATCTCACTACATGTCTACCAGTACCTCACTGATCTCACTACATGTCTACCAGTACCTCACTGATGTCAACACGTGTCTACCAGTACCTCACTGATGTCAACACGTGTCTACCAGTACCTCACTGATCTCATTACATGTCTACCAGTACCTCACTGATGTCAACACGTGTCTACCAGTACCTCACTGATGTCACTACGTGTCTACCAGTACCTCACTGATGTCAACACGTGTCTACCAGTACCTCACTGATGTCACTACGTGTCTACCAGTACCTCACTGATCTCACTACATGTCTACCAGTACCTCACTGATGTCAACACGTGTCTACCAGTACTTCACTGATGTCAATACGTGTCTACCAGTACCTCACTGATGTCAACACGTGTCTACCAGTACTTCACTGATGTCAATACGTGTCTACCAGTACCTCACTGATGTCAATACGTGTCTACCAGTACTTCACTGATCTCACTACATGTCTACCAGTACTTCACTGATGTCAATACGTGTCTACCAGTACTTCACTGATCTCACTACATGTCTACCAGTACCTCACTGATGTCAATACGTGTCTACCAGTACTTCACTGATCTCATTACATGTCTACCAGTACCTCACTGATGTCAATACGTGTCTACCAGTACTTCACTGATCTCATTACATGTCTACCAGTACCTCACTGATGTCAATACGTGTCTACCAGTACTTCACTGATCTCATTACATGTCTACCAGTACCTCACTGATGTCAATACGTGTCTACCAGTACTTCACTGATCTCATTACATGTCTACCAGTACCTCACTGATGTCAATACGTGTCTACCAGTACCTCACTGATCTCACTACATGTCTACCAGTACCTCACTGATCTCATTACATGTCTACCAGTACTTCACTGATGTCAATACGTGTCTACCACTACCTCACTGATGTCAACACGTGTCTACCAGTACCTCACTGATGTCAACACGTGTCTACCAGTACATCACTGATGTCACTACATGTATACCAGTACCTCACTGATGTCAACACGTGTCTACCAGTACCTCACTGATGTCAACACGTGTCTACCAGTACCTCACTGATGTCAACACGTGTCTACCAGTACTTCACTGATGTCACTACATGTCTACCAGTACCTCACTGATGTCACTACATGTCTACCAGTACCTCACTGATCTCACTACATGTCTACCAGTACTTCACTGATGTCAACACGTGTCTACCAGTACCTCACTGATGTCAACACGTGTCTACCAGTACCTCACTGATGTCACTACATGTCTACCAGTACCTCACTGATCTCACTACATGTCTACCAGTACCTCACTGATCTCACTACATGTCTACCAGTACCTCACTGATGTCAACACGTGTCTACCAGTACCTCACTGATGTCAACACGTGTCTACCAGTACCTCACTGATCTCATTACATGTCTACCAGTACCTCACTGATGTCAACACGTGTCTACCAGTACCTCACTGATGTCACTACGTGTCTACCAGTACCTCACTGATGTCAACACGTGTCTACCAGTACCTCACTGATGTCACTACGTGTCTACCAGTACCTCACTGATCTCACTACATGTCTACCAGTACCTCACTGATGTCAACACGTGTCTACCAGTACTTCACTGATGTCAATACGTGTCTACCAGTACCTCACTGATGTCAACACGTGTCTACCAGTACTTCACTGATGTCAATACGTGTCTACCAGTACCTCACTGATGTCAATACGTGTCTACCAGTACTTCACTGATCTCACTACATGTCTACCAGTACTTCACTGATGTCAATACGTGTCTACCAGTACTTCACTGATCTCACTACATGTCTACCAGTACCTCACTGATGTCAATACGTGTCTACCAGTACTTCACTGATCTCATTACATGTCTACCAGTACCTCACTGATGTCAATACGTGTCTACCAGTACTTCACTGATCTCATTACATGTCTACCAGTACCTCACTGATGTCAATACGTGTCTACCAGTACTTCACTGATCTCATTACATGTCTACCAGTACCTCACTGATGTCAATACGTGTCTACCAGTACTTCACTGATCTCATTACATGTCTACCAGTACCTCACTGATGTCAATACGTGTCTACCAGTACCTCACTGATCTCACTACATGTCTACCAGTACCTCACTGATCTCATTACATGTCTACCAGTACTTCACTGATGTCAATACGTGTCTACCACTACCTCACTGATGTCAACACGTGTCTACCAGTACCTCACTGATGTCAACACGTGTCTACCAGTACATCACTGATGTCACTACATGTCTACCAGTACCTCACTGATGTCAACACGTGTCTACCAGTACCTCACTGATGTCAACACGTGTCTACCAGTACTTCACTGATCTCACTACATGTCTACCAGTACCTCACTGATGTCAATACGTGTCTACCAGTACTTCACTGATCTCATTACATGTCTACCAGTACCTCACTGATGTCAATACGTGTCTACCAGTACTTCACTGATCTCATTACATGTCTACCAGTACCTCACTGATGTCAATACGTGTCTACCAGTACCTCACTGATCTCACTACATGTCTACCAGTACCTCACTGATCTCAGTACATGTCTACCAGTACTTCACTGATGTCAATACGTGTCTACCAGTACTTCACTGATCTCACTACATGTCTACCAGTACCTCACTGATGTCAATACGTGTCTACCAGTACTTCACTGATCTCATTACATGTCTACCAGTACCTCACTGATGTCAATACGTGTCTACCAGTACTTCACTGATCTCATTACATGTCTACCAGTACCTCACTGATGTCAATACGTGTCTACCAGTACTTCACTGATCTCATTACATGTCTACCAGTACCTCACTGATGTCAATACGTGTCTACCAGTACCTCACTGATCTCACTACATGTCTACCAGTACCTCACTGATCTCAGTACATGTCTACCAGTACTTCACTGATGTCAATACGTGTCTACCAGTACTTCACTGATCTCACTACATGTCTACCAGTACTTCACTGATGTCAATACGTGTCTACCAGTACTTCACTGATCTCATTACATGTCTACCAGTACCTCACTGATGTCAATACGTGTCTACCAGTACTTCACTGATCTCATTACATGCCTACCAGTACCTCACTGATGTCAATACGTGTCTACCAGTACTTCACTGATCTCATTACATGTCTACCAGTACCTCACTGATGTCAATACGTGTCTACCAGTACCTCACTGATCTCACTACATGTCTACCAGTACCTCACTGATCTCATTACATGTCTACCAGTACTTCACTGATGTCAATACGTGTCTACCACTACCTCACTGATGTCAACACGTGTCTACCAGTACTTCACTGATGTCAATACGTGTCTACCAGTACTTCACTGATGTCAATACGTGTCTACCAGTACCTCACTGATCTCACTACATGTCTACCAGTACTTCACTGATGTCAATACGTGTCTACCAGTACTTCACTGATGTCAATACGTGTCTACCAGTACTTCACTGATCTCATTACATGCCTACCAGTACCTCACTGATGTCAATACGTGTCTACCAGTACTTCACTGATCTCATTACATGTCTACCAGTACCTCACTGATGTCACTACATGTCTACCAGTACCTCACTGATGTCAACACGTGTCTACCAGTACTTCACTGATGTCAATACGTGTCTACCAGTACCTCACTGATGTCAACACGTGTCTACCAGTACTTCACTGATGTCAATACGTGTCTACCAGTACCTCACTGATGTCAATACGTGTCTACCAGTACTTCACTGATCTCACTACATGTCTACCAGTACTTCACTGATGTCAATACGTGTCTACCAGTACTTCACTGATCTCACTACATGTCTACCAGTACCTCACTGATGTCAATACGTGTCTACCAGTACTTCACTGATCTCATTACATGTCTACCAGTACCTCACTGATGTCAATACGTGTCTACCAGTACTTCACTGATCTCATTACATGCCTACCAGTACCTCACTGATGTCAATACGTGTCTACCAGTACTTCACTGATCTCATTACATGTCTACCAGTACCTCACTGATGTCAATACGTGTCTACCAGTACCTCACTGATCTCACTACATGTCTACCAGTACCTCACTGATCTCATTACATGTCTACCAGTACTTCACTGATGTCAATACGTGTCTACCACTACCTCACTGATGTCAACACGTGTCTACCAGTACTTCACTGATGTCAATACGTGTCTACCAGTACTTCACTGATGTCAATACGTGTCTACCAGTACCTCACTGATCTCACTACATGTCTACCAGTACTTCACTGATGTCAATACGTGTCTACCAGTACTTCACTGATGTCAATACATGTCTACCAGTACTTCACTGATGTCAATACGTGTCTACCAGTACCTCACTGATGTCAATACGTGTCTACCAGTACCTCACTGATGTCAATACGTGTCTACCAGTACCTCACTGATCTCACTACATGTCTACCAGTACCTCACTGATCTCATTACATGTCTACCAGTACCTCACTGATCTCACTACATGTCTACCAGTACCTCACTGATCTCACTACATGTCTACCAGTACCTCACTGATCTCACTACATGTCTACCAGTACCTCACTGATCTCACTACATGTCTACCAGTACCTCACTGATCTCACTACATGTCTACCAGTACCTCACTGATCTCACTACATGTCTACCAGTACTTCACTGATCTCACTACATGTCTACCAGTACCTCACTGATCTCACTACATGTCTACCAGTACCTCACTGATCTCACTACATGTCTACCACTACCTCATTGAACTCACTACATGTCTACCAGTACCACATTGATCTCACTACATGTCTACCAGTAACTCACTGATCTCACTACATGTCTACCAGTACCTCACTGTTGTTACCACACTCCTCCAGCTGTATCCATTAGGTGTAAACATTGTTATGTTTATGTTCAAAAGCAGCCTTCTGGTAGTTAGTAACTAATTTTGGCTTGAAATATTCTGCTAGAATATAACATATACAAATCTCTGAGGGAAATAACAAGTAACATATAGTCGGTTGTAAATATTATTATTTGTGTGTTTACTAATTACAGCTTCAGGTGGATTCAGACGTGGAACTCTGCTTGTTGCTCAATGGAACAAAATATTCTTGATGGAACCGATACCGTCTTCAACGCCTCGCAGTTATGGAACAGCAAAACTCTTCCCGAGCGCCGGTTAGCAACGCTATATTTGTCTTTTAAAGTTTGTTTGGTAAAATTTTCATAGATGTATTTATCAGATATTTCGAACCCATCAGTGCCAAATCAGGTCAACATGTGCAATAATAAACACTGACAATGTCCGTGCGATGCTCCATGGTATGTGGTCATCCAGCAGCCGCTGGTACGCCAATAACTATTTTAAAGTTAGTGTGCGTGCTAGACAATGTATCAAAGTTATCCTAGATGTCTAATATATTACATTATATTGACACATATTATTTGATTTATGTGTCTAATTTTATTCTTGAAAGGTGTATGATAAACTAATGTGTAGCTAGTATTTGTGATATCAAGATATCACCAATATGAACGAAAGCAACACTTGAAATATCTACAGTTTAATATGATCATGATTGGGAGTTTGACATTGCAAAAAGGAGAAATATTTCTAAAGTTACTTTATCGATTTTGAAAGGTCTTTCACATTTGTGTTTGTCATTACAGCCGTTGTATCACAATAACATATAAAACGTAATAGGAACTGTTTACAGGTTTCACCGTAATGTTAAAACAGCACACTGCTGATGCTGTGGAATGTATATTGTCCGATCACAGCTTCAATACTGCAACGAGGTAGCTTAAGACAGGTGGCAGGCCACAGCAGGTTTATTACAGTAACATTTATAGAGGCTCTCCGTCTCGTGGAATTGTTTTATCTGTGAATCACGTTACTGTAGGTCAAAAGAAAGCTGTCGCAGTGGATAACCATAATGGGTTTGTGTACTACAATGACCAGGGCACTCATCAAATGAAACGGGCGAAACTCGACGGCTCCGAAGTGACGACTGTGTTGTCAGGCAAGTCGTTTGCTGTCTACTTGACTTGTTGTTTGTTACGATGCATACAATTATATTAATAATAATAGTAATATAATAATAAAAACATAATAATAATAGCCATTGTCCTACTATTATTCTTACAACACTTACTACCACCACTACCACTACCACTACCACTACCACTACTACTACCACTACTATTAATGCTACTATTATTACTGCTACTCCCATTGCTGCTGCTATCAATAACAATAATAATGAGTAAATAAATAAATCGCTGTCAAGAAGCAATTCTTAGTGGTAATATTTATGGTGTGTTCTCTGCAGATGAAAAAATTATCAGGATTGCTGTTGACCCAGCAGAAGACAAAGTGTACTTCATAAACAATTATGACCACAACATTTACACCGTCAGTTCGGACGGCACTGGTAAACAGACACTCCTAACCTCCAATGGTTCGGTACAAGGTGTGGCTCTGGAGCTTAACCACAGGTATCATGTTTTTGCAATTTAGCAATTTTTCTTGAAACATAAAATGTCTGTGTAAATATTAATTATGATAACTATAATAATACGATAATTACTATAAAGACAATCACCTAATTGTTTTCTGTGCAGTTGCATACTTAGATTTGTCATATAAATATTAAAAAGTAAAGGGATATCCCCTTTGCATTTCAACATAAATGTCAGTCGTAGTATGTGAGTTTGGCGGCGGAGCAATGGAGAACATCCTAAGCATTGTTGTTATAAATGTCGTAACTGTTTAGGTTGCTCTTTTATACGAAAAGTGGACCCGCTGGTATCCGCAAGGCCAATATGAACGGAAGTGGGGAAGAAGTGATTGTTCCTCCCTTCACAGGCAGGCCGAAAGGAATAGCCATCGATTATGACAACTGCAGGATATGTTGGGCTGACGAAAGTACGTGACATAAAACTACTTCCATTAATCCCACCAAATGAAGATTGCATTTGGAGGAACAGTTTAGTTGGTGAAATTAACGTATTAGGCAGGGTTGGACCTGAATATTTTGTCTAGTGTTCATTCCGCCATGAAACGTTGTTGAATGGTGACACCAATGTCCGCACCTGCAAAGTTACCCTTAAAACGCGTGTAATTACTTAAAGCAAACATCCCATTCAGGAGGGGAGAAAAAGAAATGTATAATTACTATCACTCCGACATAAAGTTTACGGTATATTTTGTCAGTAAATAGAATGTACTTATTTATATATTGTTCTCATCTAGTGCTATTTGAAATGCTGTCACGGGTTTAATGTTATGGATCTGTTTAAGTATTAATTAAAAGTTGTCATTCCATACAATATCTGTGTTTCTGGTAACCTTTCAAAAATAGTCTGCTTTGTAATAGGAATATAAAATAATCAGTATTTGATTATACTGATAATTTGATAGCAGACCAAGTGATATATTTTCTACCAACACGAACTCATTATTAAATAGAACTGAAAATGTCATTACTTGCCTGAAACAAATGCACGTATAAGTAATCAAAGCACATATTAAGAGATGTTTGTAGCAAAGGTAGTTCATGTATTTGAAATATTTAGTGTTATTTACTTACGTCACATGTCTAAATATCAATTTATGTTACAGTGAATTACCACATAAAATGTCGCAACTACACAGGCGGAGACGAGCGCGTCGTCCTCACGAAGGTCAAGCCATATGGACTCGCAATACAAGACGGCGTGGCTTATCACACATGTACATCATCTTCAGCACGGTAATGTAATTGACAGACAAATTAGCCTATACTCTAGTATTATTACGTTGAGTGTACTCCGCTAAAATAAAACAGTGTGAATTTGGCATTTACTTACCGGACTGTTCCGGAAATGTAAAACCACGTTGCGCCACCACGTGTAGAGCCCAGTGGCTCAAGGGTAGAGCTCTAGACTCTTGACTAAGAGCACCCGGGTGATGCGGTGTCTAAACCTTGGGCAAGTTTGTTTTTAACTCTACATTGCTCCAGGTAGCTCAGCTGTATACATGAGTATCTGGCTACAGACAAGTGGTGGATATTTTTTTACGAGCAGCCTTCGCGCATTAACTGTAGCATATGGCTGGATGCTTCCCAGAAAAGTTGAGATGGTGTTTTATTGACCAGGACTGTCAGTGAAGTAAAGTGTAAACCGCGTTGAGCAATCATGCGGATTGGATACTGTGCTATAAAAGAACTTACCTTTTATTTTAAAATTATGTTGTTTGTCGAATGAAATATAAGTTATAATATCAATAATTAACGTTTAGTTAACAAAACCTTTACATCATAATTAATGTATTACTGTACGCAATTGCCTGATTTTAGTTACTAGGATAAAAACACCATATGTTTGTATTTGTAATAGTATACGGTATACTAGATACAATATACAACCACATAGAACAATATTCGGAAATCACCAAAATAAGTTTTATTGGATGAAAATAGATAATTTATTTACGCCAATGAATATTTCACAGAGTCTATTCAGTCCGACTGGATGACGGAAGCACAACCTCTATAGATACGGGAGAGTTCGTAGGATGCAACTACGGCATTGCAATAGTGCAGGGGAAATATCAGCCGATCAACTGTTCTCCTATACCTGGAATAGGTGAGTAGGGTATTTATTCCTACTACTGCTATGAATGTCCATTTTGTCCATCATCTTTGTATTTTAATCCAACCTAATATTATTTTTTATTTTTACTATGTACAGTGTACTATTATATGATGGTTCTTTATGTAATGTGTTACTAAATGATGTATTCCACATATACGTTTTAGGTTTACAACCGTTACATGTAATTGTATGTTAACTGTTTTGTTCAATTTACGAGTATTAGTTGTTTTGCTTTTAACTTATTTAACTGAATATTTTAATGTTCTACATATTTTGCTATGTGATTATGTCCCTATATAAATATCGTATTTTGTTATTATTTTATTATTTTAGGGTAAGAGTGTGGAATATTGCCCATTTATTTGTTTGTGACGAGTCATCGTTATACAGGTTTTCAAGTAGTTGATGGTATGTACAGGGATTATATGTGTTTTGTCTAGTATAAATGGCAGCACGTATATTGTAGAACGCCGTTGTCATTCATACGAGGAAAGTTTGTACACGTCAACACGTCCCAGCAGGAGACATGTCATGTGACAATATACGTGAGGACCAGATCTCCCAAGTTATACGAGTGACTTCCGTTTGTCACCAACCATTAACGTGACTAATATTATAGCGTGCTTCTGTTTCAGTTCCAATCACTGCCATAGCAAAAGGGTTTCGCGACTTCGGAGACTGTGCTGTCTTCACTGACAGAAAGCGCAACACGTGCGCAAAGGTGACGTCATCAACCAACCCGTACGACTTCCGTCTCAGAGCAGATGTTTCGCAATGTCAGAACGAGGCTCGTGTCCGTGTCGTGCTGAAGGACGGGGACTGTAGCGACAAGACCCAGGTGATTGTACAAGTGACACACTGAGAAACCATGCAAAAACAACATCACCGCGCATAGTGGACATGCACTTGCATATCGTCATGGAATATATTTATACTACATATCCTATCTTGAAATTAATGAAGCAAGTTTTATCAACTTACAAATAACATAAATAACAATAAAATACACGAATATTAAAGTGTTAAACGTTGATAAACTATACATTTATATTATCTGCGCAACCTGGCAACTGTGAGCTAGATTAGCGTTTAAAAAACACATTCAAATATAAATTTATATTGGAAATAATACAATATGTTGTCCATTCCACGTTCTCCAATACAAGTAAAGCGAGTACAGACAGTTCAACAAATGTGATATATTTTGTGGAATAATAAACCGTGCAAAACTTTTCCAGTCTTGTGACTTAATAACTATAAAAGTTTTCAGTAATCCAAACAAGTTGGATAGTATCAATGCTATCCAACCACATCTTCAACGGAATGAGTTGCTAAACAAAATAATAATGTGTGTGTAGTTATTATATTATACAGATTGGGCTCCAGCTTTTTTCTGCTGAAAAGCTGACCATTACTCGTCAGTAATTAGCAATGGGTTTACTATATCAAATAAGTAATCACTTGGTTGCAGATACGGCTGAAAATGTATAATTTGTTCATGAAGACCTGAATATGTCCGCACATTCTTTCATTGCGGAATACTAAATAAATTTGTTTCCAACTGTTTCTATTCCAAACGTACCCTAAGCCCGCCCACAAACATACACATGTCCTGGATTAATGGACTTTTTACAAAGCACCTTAGTCACATATAAATGACACAACTAATTGTCAATTTGCTGCAGGTTCACGTGGACACGATGGAGAAGTCGGTTGGCAGAGGCCCCTTCAACGGCTACTTCTTGCGGTGTGAACTGACGAAGACCGAGAAGTTCGATGGAGACGTCTCGCTGTGTTCATTCTGCTGCCAGTGCCCCGCTCAAGGATGTGACTTCGTCTTCGTCAGAGTCTTCGGGAGAAACGGCCCAGTCAGGTCGCTGTGTGAAGTCGAGCTCATGGACCCGTAGCTTGTGAAAGACAGTGGTGTCACGTGGTCCACATGACTTGCACCTCTGTGTTTTCTTCGTAGTAATTCTACTCGTTTCGCCAGAGATGGCCCATTGACGTTCACATGTACAAATACACACATAACACGCAGACCCACACATATACAACTATACAAAAACACAACACAAATGTGCACGCACTCTCGCATACACGCACGCACGCGCACACTTGCGCACAGCATTCACACCACACATATGCAAATATACAAAAAGACAACACAAATTTGCACGGATTCTCGCATACACGCAGGCACGCGCACACTTGCGCACAATATTCACATCACACACCCGCACACAACTATACGCACCGACACATGCGGACAGCACATATACACCCACGCACACACATGCACGCGCGCGCACACACGTACATCTGCACACATACAACACACACACGCACGCAGGCACGCAGGCCCGCAGGCACGCACGCACGCACGCACGCACGCACACACACACACACACACACACACTTAATATTTCTGTTTACATGCATACAGCTTTCTACATTATTTGCATATTTACAATGATATGCCGTTGTAACACGAACGTCCGGGTGGTTTTGGCAGTGACGTAATGATGAACATTAGCACGATACTCTGCCACTGTTGTGTGAGCCTTGCATTGTTGTACTTCGCAGCACTGCTGAATTGTCGCCATACGAATACACGCGAACTAGTTTTAAAATGTCTGCGTTGTCTACATTTATCAGCGCAAGCTGTTGCTGTATTCTAAGTATAATTGTTTCGTTTTGCCGTACATGGTATAAGTGAGGTTCGTTGTTCACCGACACATGTTCTACTGCTGCTGCTGCTGCTGCTGCTGCTGCTGCTGCTGCTGCTGCTGCACGTGAAATATGTCGGCAGTATGCTATCTGCCGGCTACTAACACCGTGTATTATTCAAGTTAAATAATTGAACACTTCTTGTTTAATAATTGAATACACATTGTTTAGCGTTGGACATATTCCACTCTTGTAACATAGCAAGTTAGCAGTTCGTCGAAACTGTTGTAACAACAAATAATGACTGCTACGAAACTGTGAGGTTGTGTTTTCCATTGCCTTGCCATGCTTGCTTATTACGATGCAATTTCGTTTGAGAACGACAATACGCTAAATTTCATGCCTTTGCATTGGGAACGTTTGTTATCATACAATTGGTGATAATGCTTGTCTTGTCTTGTATGTATACTGGCCAACACTCCTGGTGGAGTCAAACGGTCAGGGTTGCTCATGCATAACCAACCCAATACTTTGGTTTTATTTACACCGTGTTACGTGTGTTTGCCTCTAGTATGTACGAGATCTCTAGCGACCAGTGGTGCTGAACACTTTAGCTGTGGCTGTACCTGCCTGACTATAGCTGACGTCATCTTGTTTCGAAGACTCTACTATGTTCTCTGAAATTGCATTTTGTTCATTTCAATAAGATGCTCACGTGTGGAAAATGATATAAAATGTGCACTGAATAAGAAGACTCGCTTGTTAATCGAGACAGTTCAACTGTTACCTTGCTACAACTCATTGTATTGCGCAGATACTCACTCCCTCACGCTATACGACATGACGCGACGCGACGCGACGCGACGCGACGCGACGCGACGCGACGCGACGCGACGCGACGCGAAGCGTAGCGTAGCGTAGCGTAGCGTACCTTAGCTTAGCGTAGCGTAGCGTAGCGTACCGTACCGTAGTGTAGTGTAGTGTAGTGTAGTGTAGTGTAGTGTAGTGTAGTGTAGTGTAGTGTAGTGTAGTGTAGTGTAGTGTAGTGTAGTGTAGTGTAGTGTAGTGTAGTGTAGTGTAGTGTAGTGTAGTGTAGTGTAGTGTAGTGTAGTGTAGTGTAGTGTAGTGTAGTGTAGTGTAGTGTAGTGTAGTGTAGTGTAGTGTAGTGTAGTGTAGTGTAGTGTAGTGTAGTGTAGTGTAGTGTAGTGTAGTGTAGTGTAGTGTAGTGTAGTGTAGTGTAGTGTAGTGTAGTGTAGTGTAGTGTAGTGTAGTGTAGTGTAGTGTAGTGTAGTGTAGTGTAGTGTAGTGTAGTGTAGTGTAGTGTAGTGTAGTGTAGTGTAGTGTAGTGTAGTGTAGTGTAGTGTAGTGTAGTGTAGTGTAGTGTAGTGTAGTGTAGTGTAGTGTAGTGTAGTGTAGTGTAGTGTAGTGTAGTGTAGTGTAGTGTAGTGTAGTGTAGTGTAGTGTAGTGTAGTGTAGTGTAGTGTAGTGTAGTGTAGTGTAGTGTAGTGTAGTGTAGTGTAGTGTAGTGTAGTGTAGTGTAGTGTAGTGTAGTGTAGTGTAGTGTAGTGTAGTGTAGTGTAGTGTAGTGTAGTGTAGTGTAGTGTAGTGTAGTGTAGTGTAGTGTAGTGTAGTGTAGTGTAGTGTAGTGTAGTGTAGTGTAGTGTAGTGTAGTGTAGTGTAGTGTAGTGTAGTGTAGTGTAGTGTAGTGTAGTGTAGTGTAGTGTAGTGTAGTGTAGTGTAGTGTAGTGTAGTGTAGTGTAGTGTAGTGTAGTGTAGTGTAGTGTAGTGTAGTGTAGTGTAGTGTAGTGTAGTGTAGTGTAGTGTAGTGTAGTGTAGTGTAGTGTAGTGTAGTGTAGTGTAGTGTAGTGTAGTGTAGTGTAGTGTAGTGTAGTGTAGTGTAGTGTAGTGTAGTGTAGTGTAGTGTAGTGTAGTGTAGTGTAGTGGTGATACAGGACTGTGGGATTTATCTAGTGCCGTAGTGTAGTGAGTAGTTATATCACGATATCATATCAATATATATCGGAACATATTGATGTGTCCAATATCGATCTAGCATTATATATGTATTCAAAATACCATCATATTTTGATACTGATGAGCGTTTAATAATGATATAGTTTGAATTATCACAATTTATATATATATATATATATATATATATATATATATATATATATATATATATATACATATATATATATATATAATATATGTAAACACACACACACCCACACACACACACACACATATATATATATATATATATATATATATATATATATATACGTAATATATCTATAATATATATATTATATACATACACACACACACACACACACACACACATATATATATATATATATATATATATATATATATATATATATATATATATATATATATATATATATAATACATATTGATGTGATGGTGATTGTGTATGCAAGGTTTTCGCGCATTAATTACAGCGTGGCGGAATGTATCCCAAAGTAATCATTATTGTGTTTGATCGAATTGTTTGCCAGGGAGTAATGAGTAAAGCATTTTGACCAACCAAAATGAGTTGATACTGTGTTATATAAGGGCTTACATTTTCTTTTACATAACATCGCTATACTTCCACGAAGCATTGCGACGGTGGCTATGCTATAAATTGTGCCTCATACTTATATGCGGCGGCCATTTTGGATTTCACGCTCCAGTGACGTTATGCCACGGATTTTCAAAAAGCACCTCCGGGATTGTTGAAAGACATGGTATGTAGAATACAAATCAAAAGAAAAACTGCGTTTACCTCACATTTTTTTACGGGTCTATATGGCAGAGCCAGGAGTATTAATACAGCCGGCCGGATTGCGAGTGCATGAAATTCGTTCATAACTTTAACCTCTTAGATCCTGAACACCGATGTATCGGGTTTTGACACCAGTGTGTACTATAATCGCTAGATGTCACTCGTTTTTCGCAGAAACTTCGTCAAAGTATACCCAGATGTAGACAGAAGATTTACCGATAGTTTGACACCAAGTTTGCATATATCTATCAAGAAAAACGGTACTTTCCAGCAAAATCAAATCAGCAGTCGATCGTAAATGTTTCACTATACATGTTAGCGATGTCCATGAGCAAGAATTGCAGTTGTTTAGTTAGCATGTCCGATGATTTGGATGAAAATGTGAAAAGCTGCATCGATGTTGACAGCCGTGTTGGACATCGGCGATATTTCGTTCGATTCTGAGCTGTCAAATAATTGCGCATTAGCTACAAAATAAAACTGATTTTGATGTATCTTATCGTCCATCTGGTTTCTTGTCTGGATTGTTGACATAAATAATATTCTAATTATTTTCAATATGTTTTCTAGTCACGCCACAGTAATTTTGATGATGTGTTGGCAAATGTATTCTGATTTACACAATATAATTTTGCTTTGTACATGCATGTGCTATATTCCACATAGGACTTGTGATGGCAGTGTCATTTGCTGTATGTAATATTTCAATCCTGATTTGAGAAAAACAGGACCAACTTCCTGAGTGACATAAAATAGAACCCAGTTGCTGTATGAGGGTTGGTTTTTGTAGTTCTCATTGACGACATATTATATCTTGCAATGATATAATAATTGAGAAAATAGTTGCTTATAATTATGGAGGAATCAACAAAACAAAACTGATTTCCATATATATATTGTCGGCCATCTTGGATTTGTGATATATGTAAATTATATATTAATTAGTTTCAGTTAGTCATACAAGAATGACGTGTACATCAGTGTATAGACAATTCCTTTCTGGTTGAGATTATGAACACTTTTATATAATTGTGTTGAACAGTTTTTACGATGTGGTTCGATCATTATGTGAATCCATGTCTGGTCATAGTGTTGAGGCCCTCGGAAACTCAGGGCTTAATAGGTTAACAGATAATGATTGTATCAAAAATACCTCATTTGTAAGAATTATTTTACTAGCAATACTTTGATTGATAACAAGTTAAATTTGTTTCGGCTTTAGTAAAACACAATTTCAATGCTCGAATAGTTTTTGGACATCAGGTCCACATTCCCTATGCCTACTAACTGCAAACTAAATCGATAACTAGTTCACCAGTTACGTGGACAGAGAATTCAGGAGCGGTGCGATGAAGCTTCGTCCAGTCTGGAGCGAGGAGATCACCAAGTACACAGTTGGACAGCGACGTGGATAATACATGAGAGAACACGTTGTCTGCGAACCACTAATGGGGTTCTTTGTTCGAGTTTCCACGCGTCATTTGTATTTCCACGGATCTAAGGGAAGCGCCGGAGCGACGCTGGAAGGATAATTAATAACTACAGCGTCAACATTAGATACAGTTGTATCACTGTCTCGTTCTACTTGTGCATCCGGAACTATACACTGTTTTATTGATGCCAGCTAATACGTAGTTATCAAGCGTGACTTATGCACACACCGATTGTTTAAATCCCATTACCATCCCACATAGGCATTATCCCCAATGTTTTCCCCTTCGACTTCGCAAACATTATCCATAAATTGCCATTCCCTCTTTTGGAAGACACTTCTGGTATGGTACGCATTCATCCAGGTGAGTGAACTGGTGCAATGTAGAGTGAACGAACGTGCAGAATGTTTGACATGTCAACCCAGGATTCGAACCAGGATTCGCTATCTATGTTGACGATCTGACGCTCTAGCAATAAGCCACAATCACCGTCATATTTTGGACATGTCTGTAAGATCCACATTAAGTAAAACACACCAATGTCATCATCGAAAGGACCACAACGGTGTCCCTACAGAAGAATGTGCCTGTCGGGTGACTGGGCGCCACTGGGTCAGCGGAAGGTGGGGTTGATTCCCCTTTGCGTATTACCTGAATGTAAACTGTTCCATAACGCATACGATTATTCGACACGATTATTACTATACAGTAAATGCATTATACATTGACGCCGCTGCACGATTGTACGCTAGGCTATCTGTTGTGCTAAATATACCTAGCACATGTCAAGTATTGTTCTAGTTGTTGATAACCGAGCCACAATTGAGCGCGCACGACGGGTGAGCACTACGCAACCCCGTTGGAATAAACGGTCTGTATTGCCATACTTCTAGTTCCCAATTCAAGGTACTTAGTTTCGTCGTTACCTAAACGTACACAGAGCCAGGCCCAGCACTAGTTCATGAGGGTTTGTGGCGGGCACACATCCGAGCAAGAAGGGCGTAGGCAAGCAAAACACAATGTCATCATGCATCGACACAACGACAGCAGTGTCGCTACAGCGGCGCCACCTTTGCGCCCCTCTGACGGAGGCTTCTGTATCCAGAATGAAGATTTCTCTTCATCATTCCAAGATGACGTCTCAGCGTGTTGAGGTCAGCAGCGACGATGACAAGAACTGGCACGACCAGCATCACTATGCCGATGGCTCCCATGGCGATGTTCGGCGAACTTTTGTCTGACTTCTTGAAGCCAATCGATGCCATCACTTTCGCCGCCTTCGTCTTTGGTTCCTCGACTTCAGGAACAAAGATGCTGACTTCTTCTCCGGTTGCTGAATGTACAAATGCAGCTTTCACTTAACTTCAACATGTAGCAGAATGATAACGCATTCGAATAACAGCGTTGTTTTCATCGGTAACAAACACACATGATAATTTATATAACACAGATAACATGTATAATGTCATTAAATTCGATAGCATAACATCAAATTGTTCCAAACAGTATATCCATCCAATACATAGTTTGAGATGACAAGCAGAGTTCTACACCGAGTGGCTATATAGCAACGCTTATCGGTTTCTCATCAGCGCGAGTGTTTCAAAATTGATATCGCGTATCTATATGTTACGTTGTCAAGGGTACCACATTCCTTTGTGCATGTGTCTCGCTACAACATCAACAAGTACCGACTGCGTGATAAATAATAGGCAACACAAATTGGTATATGCCTTTACCGCACGAGACACATATCCTTGGTGCGTATACTAATTTGTTAAGTGTTAAAATTGATCCCTTTGAGAATCGATAAACATATTAAAATTCAAAATACAAACCGTATGTATGCTTCAGTAATTGCTCACGCAAAGTTCTGATTAGAAAACGGAAATTATCTGTATTTGACATAATGTCAACAACAGGTGTTTTAGGCCCACCTTCACAGATTGCGTCGTCACCAACCCAGTCACCCCGCGGTCCACACGCCTTCCACAGCTGTCCCGATAAGTGTCGGTACCGCGGCAGACACTGGTAGATGACACGTCTTTGACGGAGAGACTTCTTATCCTCATGCCACGTCGTGTTGACGACATTCGGAGGTAGAGGACACTCCACTTCTACAGCAGACATTCAGGTACACAAGTCAAGTCATCATAAAGATAAAGTTCTATATAATATTGACTAATTTTGCTAAAAGCCAATCAGATCCAGGGAAGACACAAGACAGTCGAGAACCAGACATAAAACATGTTGTTATAACTTTATCAACTGTCCGACTGCCCGCCTATATCTGTCTATCTCTCTCTCCTTGTCTCCCGCTCTTACGATCTTTTTCTCTCTCCCTCTCTCTTTCTCTCTCCCTTTTCTCCCTATCTCCCTCTCCCCTTTCTCTATTTCTCCCTCTCTCCGCCTCCCCTCTCTCTCCGCCTCCCCTCTCTCTCCGCCTCCCCTTTCTCACCGTCTCCCCTCTCGCTCTCTTTTTCTCTCCGTCCGTCCGTCCGTCCGTCCGTCCGTCCGTCCGTCCGTCCGTCCGTCCGTCCGTCCGTCCGTCCGTCCGTCCGTCCGTCCGTCCGTCCGTCCGTCCGTCCGTCCGTCCGTCCGTCCGTCCGTCCGTCCGTCCGTCCGTCCGTCCGTCCGTCCGTCCGTCCGTCCGTCCGTCCGTCCGTCCGTCCGTCCGTCCGTCCGTCCGTCCGTCCGTCCGTCCGTCCGTCCGTCCGTCCGACCGTCCCTCCGTCCCTCCGTCCCTCCGTCCCTCCGTCCCTCCGTCCCTCCGTCCCTCCGTCCCTCCGTCCCTCCGTCCCTCCGTCCCTCCGTCCCTCCGTCCGTCCCTCCGTCCCTCCGTCCCTCCGTCCCTCCGTCCCTCCGTCCCTCCGTCCCACTCACTCACTCACTCACTCTCTCTCTCTCTCTCTCTCTCTCTCTCTCTCTCTCTCTA
>OZ024859.1:3195949-3210949 GCA_964017155.1 Oasisia sp. SBJ-2009
GCCACGGATACTTAGTGTATATTGATAGTGCACGTGTCACTAACTGTACACACATACACATATATACATATTGATATAGGGTATAGTACTGTATATGTATATATATATATATATATATATATATATATATATATATATATATATATATATATATATATATATATTCTATCTGCTGATCGTGGAAATCCCTTTGCACTCAGTGTTAATTGCAATTGCGGGTTATTTGTTGTGTATTCTGACACAAGTGTATTTGTTCGTTTTATGTTCACTTATACAGGGCAGCCACGTTTAAATGTAGGTAACTGTACAGGACGCCTGCAAAGTGTAGGTAACTGTACAAGACGCCTGCAAAGTGTAGGTAACTGTACAAGACGCCTGCAAAGTGTAGGTAACTGTACCGGACGCCTGCAAAGCCAGGTGAGCAGCTGGAGTGATTGCCATTTTCACTTTAGTCAACAGCACGCAGTGATTGAATAACAACTGTATACTCACTGGCGACTGGGATGCTGACCATAGCAGTTCCATCGAGTTTGGAGCGCAAGATGCTTCGACGTATCCTTTTATACCAGTAAATGAAGCCATTCTTCTCGTCCACAGCAACGTGTCGTGGGTACGCTGTAGAATAGGACACAACGTGAAACATGCAATGTACAACATATAATGCCAAATGAAATATTTTAGTCTGTGATGACGTATATATGAGTGTGGGCATTTAAGGATGTCGTCATGCACATATGTATGAGTTCATTGTTGTACGTGTAAACTGGTGCTTGCATATGTACGTAATTTAGAGAATGTATGGATGAGGACCGACCGACCGACCGACCGACCGACCGACCGACCGACCGACCGACCGACCGACCGACCGACCGACCGACCGACCGACCGACCGACCGACCGACCGACCGACCGACCGACCGACCGACCGACCGACCGACCGACCGACCGACCGACCGACCCACCCACCCACCCACCCACCCACCCACCCACCCACCCACCCACCCACCCACCCACCGACCCACCGACCGACCCACCGACCCACCGACCCACCGACCCACCGATCCACCGACCCACCGACCGACCGACCCACCGACCCACCGACCGACCGACCCACCGACCCACCGACCCACCGACCCACCGACCCACCGACCCACCGACCCACCGACCCACCGACCGACCCACCCACCGACCCACCCACCCACCCACCCACCCATCCACCGACCCACCGACCCACCGACCCACCGACCCACCGACCCACCGACCCACCGACCCACCCTCCGACCCACCGATCCACCGACCCGCTCACCCACACACCCACCCACCGACCCACCGACCGACCCACCGACCCACCGACCCACCGATCCACCGACCCACCGACCCACCGACCGACCGACCGACCGACCCACCGACCCACCGACCGACCGACCCACCGACCCACCCATCCACCGACCCACCGACCCACCGACCCACCGACCCACCGACCCACCGACCCACCGACCCACCCTCCGACCCACCGATCCACCGACCCGCTCACCCACACACCCACCCACCCACCCACCCACCCACCGATCCACCGACGATATGAGGATGCCCCTGAGACTCAAATACGTGTCATCACAAATGCATGATGCATGTTCTATTGTGTGGTGCTCACCCAACCGCGAACAATGCACTTCACGACCATCCTACGGCACGAAATAATCAATACACGTAATTTGTCAAACCAGTGCGCGCCTAAAGTAATCAGCAACAAACGGTGTGTTTATAACTCCAGGCATGGAGACAAATGCAAAAACAACTTAGACATGTAAAAGTTGAGTTATTAAATTAATTCTTTCAAGCACATGTTAAATCGTACAGATGTCCGTACATCAGTTTAGCAGAACAACAGTACCGTACAGCCCAATATTCCAATACCCATATAAGTGTCTCAAGTGGATTCAATCACATCTTACATAATGAATGGATGCCGACCGACCGACCGACCGACCGATCCACCCACCCACCCACCCACCCACACGAAATAATCAATACTTGCAATTAGTCAAGCAACTGTGCGCCTAACGTGATTAACAGCAAACGGTGTGTTTATAATACCAGGCATAGAGACATATACAAAAAAACTTAGTCATGTAAAAGGGGGTATATTAATAGCAGATGAACTCAACAAAAACAGCATAGTAAAATGCAATGCATTGCACCGAAATTCCTCAATAGAAACATCAGTCCAGATTTATTCATTGAGAACTAATAGTAACATATGTGTCGCATTATTTGATTTTACATTTATCGCGCATAAGCAGAAACGTCAGCCGTATATTAGTTAATGAAAGCGCGACACCAGCATAATGTAGATAGTCACTTACCATCATCGACGACAACTGTTACCGGGCTGTAGACTCTCTGTTCGCCGGATTCGTCAACGGTAAAGCTCAATATATTCTCATGGCCGGCGACAAAGACCGAGTAAACTCGACAGGTATCTAAAAGAAATACAGTACAGCGAATCATACACAATCACGCACCTTTTGATACAAGCATAACACATAGCACATAGTATGTGCATACCAACGCAAAGGTATTAAGATCCAGACGCATCTCTGAGTTTGCCCTAATCGGTTAGGCGGCCATTTTAAAATGGCCTCCAAAACTAATAATCCTCATATGTTGAGAACAACGGCATATATACAACTGTATCCAATAGGCATTTCGAGCTATCAAATTCGTATCGTTTACCGTTGCCTTTTTCTGTCATTTACAACCGTCATTGTTAAAGATGGCGGCTATTAACACGTTGGTCCCCATATCTCGCGATCTACGCAATGTGGTGACGATGTGGTGACGTTGTGGTGACGTTGGTCTCGCAATATGGGTGGACAGTGATTTCAGGTACTTCAGTTATTTTGCATTTGAGCTTTGTTGATATTCCTATTACATACACATACATCTACGCCTTCACACATACACACATAAATAAAAATACACACATACAGACATGCACACCTAGTAAGCATACGTACGTGCATGCCGTCGACGCACTGCACTTACATTTTAAATAAATTTAGAACTTGTTTTGAAATAATAAGAACTCACAACTATATTATCTCAATAACAGTCAAAACTGAATAGTACTGTTCACTCATCAATTATACGTGAACTCGCAATAATGAAGTAGAACGCAATGGCTCTTGGGTAGAGTTTCTGACCCAATGTTGTTCATTCTGCATTGCAATAATTCAGTCAGCTGTATGAATGACTATCTGTGTATAGATAGTGGTGGATATTTGTACGAGCAGCTTTCGCGCTTTAATTGCAGCGTGACTGGATACTTCCCTGAAAAGTTTAAATGGTATTTGCCACTGAGGGCAGCCTAAAGCGGTTTTAGCAGTCATGAGGACTGGGCACTGCGCTATTTTTATCTTACATTAAACGTTGCAATGCTAGCTGTCTAGATAAACTCGATGAGTTATTACTCGTGTGACGTCATCATCTGTCACTAAAACGTAAAGGTACAGATAAGTTGTGCGGAAAACATAGAGGAAAACGCGACCAATAGCGGTCTTGAACAGAGCGACGGAGATTGTTTGAATGTGTGTATTTGAATATAAGACCTCTATTGTTTTACAATATATCTAGTTTAGATTGGGAATACATAATCAATACTTTCAGACATTGTGCCTACAGACGAACACTTCACTAAATAATAGATTGCAGTTGACTGATCAAATCGCGGCTTCAGTGAAGGAAACCATTGTCCGTTCTATTGATCGTAAGACTAAACTAGTGTACGATTCGCAGATATAACTGTTCATGGCTGCTTTTGATCGCGGTTTTCCGTAGGTTTTTCGGTCAGTTCGTTCCGATATGCTTGTAGAAACACCCTCACTGTGTTGCTTGCCCTTCCTGTATATTGCCAATTAACGATTATATAATATTACAATGCCAGCTAATTGTGTGACTAGTTTAAAAATAAAATGGATGTGCATAGCTGTGAATAAACAATAAACGTTGGTGTTACGGCGAATTGATCTCTGCTAATGAAATGTTAAGTTAATTTTACGAAATACGGTATCCAGCGGTCTAAACGCCAACAGTTTCAACCTGAACTTTTGTGGTAATGTGGATTTTATCGATTTTATGAGACGTTCCTCCATAACTACAGTCAACTGTGACCGTCACCACGGCCATCACTTATTCAGATTCAGGTGTGTCACCCTAACCCAAACATCCAAATCGGTCATACATGTCTCCAAGTCAGGGTTCTATGACTTAAAACAATTGGGCATTTGCGACGCTCCGCCGATCCACGGAGGGACAACAGGCGGTCGAAGACAATGCCGGTGGCCAGAGACAATGCAATCCACCAGCATGAACACAACAGTGTCGTCTCTAATGATAATAATAATAACGATAACGATAACGATAACGATAACGATAACGATAACGATAACGATAACGATAACGATAACGATAACGATAACGATAACGATAACGATAACGATAACGATAACGATAACGATAACGATAACGATAACGATAACGATAACGATAACGATAACGATAACGATAACGATAACGATAACGATAACGATAACGATAACGATAACGATAACGATAACGATAACGATAACGATAACGATAACGATAACGATAACGATAACGATAACGATAACGATAACGATAACGATAACGATAACGATAACGATAACGATAACGATAACGATAACGATAACGATAACGATAACGATAACGATAACAGCACGAAGACTGGTCAGCCTACCGTATAAAACAGCAACACTTCCAGAAACTAACGAGATCTGCCTCACGATGACGACATCAGAAACGTGATTAGAGTGAATCTGCTTGACAGAGGAAACCAAAAGCGATGGTGGTAGACACTTGCCTGACAGAGGACCGTCGCCCTACAGTGAGATGGACACGATACAGTTCACACAAGCCGGAATTGAAATTTTACTACTAATTTACTAAATTGACCAAACGAAAGCTGCTGGCCCAGAAGGAGACTGCCACGGAAATTATTGATTTTTATTTATTAATTTATTTATGCAGTAAATTACGGAATTACATATGAGTGACGTAACATACGCGTATGCTTATTTATGTTTGGTTGTCCATGTTTTTCATATCTAGACAAACGAACCGTTGTGCTTACACCTATGTGGTCAATAAACCTCTTCAGCCAAACTGCAATTCCACAGCAACTGCGGTGAGCAGCCAAGTAGTTAGTTATACAGCTTAATGAAATGAGGCAACGTACAGTGAACTAAGCTTCGAAAATGTTCTACCTACTATGGAACCGCTCTTGATGTACATAGAGTCACTCACCGCTCTTGGCGACCTGGCTCGTCGTGGTGCTGACAAACGCCAGGATTACGGCCGACAACAGAAAGACCGGACGCAGATAGAGCCGGACTAACGCCAACCTCCTCGCACACGCAAACTTCATTTTGCCGTCTTCTCTCACAATCACATTACGATTACCTTCACCTGTGTTGTTAAAACGAACGATGAATATGGCGCGTAAACCACGTCTCGCTGGCAGCTGGCAGTAGACTCAATAACACAACGAGCACGACAACGACACAAACAACATACGCGACAATCAATAAACACGACCGTTTCTGGGAGAGCAGTGATTGAAATTGGCTTTGTATAATTAATGTGTGGTGACAATAATTACATTTGACGCCCTATTGCGTAAGAACATTTATGGTTTAAAAAAACGCATTTTTAACATAAATAACGACTTGATTAGGGTTATGTACAATTGTTTTGAAATAGTAAATGGCCCAATGTGGATTAGCTGGGCCAATTCGTTATACACGGTTAATCTGTAAGATAGTCATCATGTCTCGCATATAACTTTATTATTATTTATTTATTATTATTATATATATTTTTTCAGTCCGTAAGTTGTTTATATAACTTATTTTCCAAACGGCGTTTATTTACCTGAATTAATTGCATATTTATTATACAATCACATCCTGTATATTGCTAAATATTTTTATATTTTTTTTATACAATTTTACACTTATCTAACTTATAACTTTATATATTTTTATCTATTAATTGTTTAACATATTTGAAGTGTTATATCTACGTAGATGTGCTAATGTATGTACCAATTGTATATGGGGTTTTACCTGAAATAAATGTATTCGTATTCGTATTCGTATTCGTATTAAGGTTAGTAGATAACATATAATATATATATATATATATATATATATATATATATATATATATATATATATATACAAATATATATATATATATATATATATATATATATATATATATATATATACATAATGGTCAGTTATCGCGAAACGTCGACAACACTGTTTCCTAATACAACCATTACAAACACTTACAGAACGGCATTGTAACGGTGGTTACGGCAACCGCCTCGGTGACAGCAGGCCTTCTATGGGAACGCAACCTTTAAAAGTCTGTCTTCAAAACTATGGAAGGTTCAAGCAATTCAGTACAATTAAATCAATATATTTCAAAACATGCAACATGAAAAACAAACAAAGTAATTATAATTATAATGTTTCACTATATGTGTATTCCACCGTGTGAGTATATCCATGCATGTACATGCACGTAATATGTACTCGAATCTAGTTAGTTGTACGTTGATCAATCATTCGATGCCGCCATTCAACGCGCTATGCACTCTTCCTAGACAAACTGTCGGGTGACTGGACCGCACGTGTATAATACAGGAAGACACCGACCAGTGCTCGCCAACAGAGATGTGCGTTCTGTCCGTCCGTCCGTCCGTCCGTCCGTCCGTCCGTCCGTCCGTCCGTCCGTCCGTCCGTCCGTCCGTCCGTCCGTCCGTCCGTCCGTCCGTCCGTCCGTCCGTCCGTCCGTCCGTCCGTCCGTCCGTCCGTCCGTCCGTCCGTCCGTCCCCGTCCGTCCGTCCGTCCGTCCGTCCGTCCGTCCGTCCGTCCGTCCGTCCGTCCGTCCGTCCGTCCGTCCGTCCGTCCGTCCGTCCGTCCGTCCGTCCGTCCGTCCGTCCGTCCGTCCGTCCGTCCGTCCGTCCGTCCGTCCGTCCGTCCGTCCGTCCGTCCGTCCGTCCGTCCGTCCGTCCGTCCGTCCGTCCGTCCGTCCGTCCGTCCGTCCGTCCGTCCGTCCGTCCGTCCGTCCGTCCGTCCGTCCGTCCGTCCGTCCGTCCGTCCGTCCGTCCGTCCGTCCGTCCGTCCGTCCGTCCGTCCGTCCGTCCGTCCGTCCGTCCGTCCGTCCGTCCGTCCGTCCGTCCGTCCGTCCGTCCGTCCGTCCGTCCGTCCGTCCGTCCGTCCGTCCGTCCGTCCGTCCGTCCGTCCGTCCGTCCGTCCGTCCGTCCGCCCGCCCGCCCGCCCGCCCGCCCGCCCGCCCGCCCGCCCGCCCGCCCGTCCGCCCGTCCGCCCGTCCGTCCGCCCGTCCGTCCGTCCGTCTTTCTTTCTTTCCTTCCTTCCTTCCTTCCTTCCCGTTGTTTTGCGTCTCTCTCTTTCTTCCCTTTCGTCCACTTCATCTCATTCCCTTATTTTTTTTCTCCGTGTCTCCCCCTCTTTCCCTTGCATTCTTTGACTTTCCATGTTTCACTATATATGTATTACGTGCATGTAATATGTAGTCGAATCTAGTTGTATGCTGATCAATCGTTCGAGCGGTCATGGCCCATTCAACTCACCGTGCACTATTCCTAGAACAGCCGCTGGTTTGAAAGGACCACACGTGTATAATGCATGAAGATACCAAGTAGGGGTGGTCAACAGAGATGTGCGGAGTTACCGGTGTTTGATCCCGTCCACGTCTGTAAATACCCATGGGGTTCAACGGTCTTTCACCCAGGAGAGGACGTAAGACCACCAGAAGAGGTTCGTCCGCCATTCCACGACCAAAGAGTACCCTGTAGAAATAGCATTTTGCAGGTTTGCTGAATTTCTGTGAGGACATACGTAGTGTGGAGTGATTAGAGAGGAGTTGTTGAGCAGCGTGGCATCAGAACTGTCAAATTTACGACAGATGACAGTCGGTGTATTTCTGAATTTTGATACAAGTGTCATTTAGATTGGTGATGTCAAAACGACAGTTCACTGTCTGATTCTAGCAGGAATGAATTTAAGTTGTGTCAGGTTTAAAAGTGGTTTGTGGGAAACCTTGTTATTACAATAACTATGCTGTGCAATTTTCGATATTAAACACTGTATTGACATTTTATAGGAAATGAAGGATACATTATAACGGCCGCCCATGGAAGCCAAAATGGTGCAATTAGTCTCAAGGGGTAAAATAAGAGGTATTTCAGCAGGACTTAGTGGCACTCTCAACGGTAATTTAAAATACCATTCAATACCACTGAACGGTACAACAAATCCAAAATACCTTTCAAAATATCATTCAAAAAAACATGCAGATACCATTCAAATACCCTTGGCCGTAATACTCCCTAGGACCATTCAAGTACCATTCAAAAACCATTCAAAAACCAATGGTATTTCAATGGTATTTCAATGGTATTTCAATGGTATTTCAATGCTATTTTTGTAAGGGTCACTGCAAGCCAGAATTCGTTGTGCTACAATAGTATGCCATTTTAAAGACGGTGACCCTCAAAACTAATGTCGCTATATCTTGTGAAATTTACCACCTAGATCCTTTCCTTTTTATATAATGATATAAGTATGTGGATAGGGTTTTCAATTTAATGAAACATTTTGCGTTTGACCTTCACTGACCTTCATATCCGCCAGTTTACTAAATACACAATATATGTGTATTATGCGTATACTGACGTTGGGTACCACCATATTCGCAAGGTGACGCCTCGAGCGACAAGCACAATGCATAGTGGTATTTGGGCAGCGTAAGTATGTTTGCTTACTGATTTGAAACAATAATATCAAAGTCACTAACTGAATATCTCAATCCCGGCTAATCACCTGTACAAGACATGGATCAGCCAATCCTGGCCATTGAAAAACAGATTCAATGGAAGTGGAGCGAAGACCTGGGTGAACACAAGAACATCCTGATGTTAGGAGCTCTTCATGTTGAGTTTGTGTTTGAGACGGTTGAAGGAAACTGACAGATGGATCTGGATGTTCGTACATCATCAGTGAGGCTGGGGTTTTGACATCTGGTCGTTCGTCAGCTCCCGAACACCATCTCAAGCGGACGAGGTATGTTCACCTGGTTGACTGTTCTTGCTCGCTGGCAGCATCTTGAAATTTGAAGCTTTCGAGGCCCATCGAGCATCAGCCGGTCCGTGTCAGAAGAAGAATTGCATTTGACCTTCATTGACATTCGTATCGGTCATTTTACTATATTAACAATACTTTTATAAGTGTGTTATGCCGCCAATCCAAATAAAATATTAGTAGACATATGGAACCTGTGCCCCGATTTGGATGATCTTAGTGTCGTTGCCATGGTTCTTGAATATGCTGATGTGAATGTTGTTTTTGATTCGGTTTAGGGTCAAGGTCACGTGATATGGTTCAGTGTGAAGGTAAATATTTTATGTTAAGTCACTACATTCTTAATGTTTATCTCAGACATTATTTTCTTCATATCTGGCATGGGGTCTTCACGTATCCTTAATCCCTCAACGTCCATCTATATTGGTGTCAAGGTCCCATGTTTGGCGTCAAGGTCAGTAAGGTATGTGGTACTGGTACTTTCACGGAGTATGATGTAGGCAGTGTATATCGCATTATGATGTTGGTTATGTTAAATATAAAGTTTTAATATAAATATGCTGTAGTAGAAAACATGAAGTTTATTTCAAATCGGTGAAAGGAATACCCTTCAGATCATGACATAGGGCTTAAGTACCATCAGTTACAAATGTCCGCACTTGCAGGATTGAATTGTTTACAGTCCATCGTTGTTGATGCTTCCGCCTTCACAGTCTCAAAGTCTAGTGCATTTGATACATTCTCTGGCACATTTGCAGTTTCCTCTGCAAGCTTTTCCATATCCGCAGTGGTGAAAGAGGGGATACGCTTTGCTAGCGTCGTTCAGCACAGTCCAGAATGACGCCCAGACTTTTGTGTTCACGTTATGCACCCAAACCCAGGTTGTCGTTGGTGTCGTTGCTTTGCTTGTCTCCAGATATAACCTGCCAGGTACAGAGCTCGTTTTGTGTGTGGGGATGTGGTCGAGCGTCCGAGTACAATGTGTGAAGAGTTGACGTCTGAAATAATTCACCCTTGAGCACCCACTGCTCTTGCTATACATGATAACAAGGAGTGCCATGTGGATGGAGTCGAGTGTCAGGTGTGCAGGGTCATCGGAAAGAGCGAGTAGTGTTTCAGTAAGGTCTGGGTATGCCTGCCATGCTGCCCAGGCAGATGTCTTCCCGATAAAAAGGAAAGATGACGTCGTATCACACCTGGTGACAGAATAGAACCATGGAAGCGACAGCGACTTCTCACGACCAAGGATTTGGGTGTCTTCGTGGACGGGGATGTGCTGGAAGGCTTTTCATGTTCCAAAGCCTATCCACAACTCCAAGGCTGCCAAAGTGGCCAACAGCAACGATGACACCATCGCCCGTCGACTGTGAGGGTGAAGGCGTTTGAGTGACCTTGTTGTGTGGCGTGAGAGAGATGCAGATGTATCCTACTATCCGCCTCCTGGTGATTGCATGGCACGATCGTGTCGAAGTCAGCTGCTGATTGGCTGTGAGAGGTATTCACCAAGACATGATCGTCATATGTGGAGCAAACCATAACATCGGTGAACTGAGACGACGCCTCGGTAACAGCTTTTGAAAGGAACCAAAACAGCTTCATCCTGTTTTCTTAATTTACCAGGAACTTGTTCCAGTCACGAGATACAGGTGTAGAGGCTTCGACAGTCACTGTCACGCCAAAGGTACCCCGTTTGGCTTGAGCCTGGGCTTTGAGGTTGTCGTCACGGTAGATGTCCCATGTGATGTCGATTCGTCGCGGCACGGTGACTGTCGTTGGTTAATTAAGATGTGGCTTGTTGGTAGTTTCGTGTCATAAAAGTCTCGAATGTTCTGAATTTTAACACGTCAACACCAAGTTTAATGTAGTCTATTTTATTCCTGATTCGGTACTGCTGCAATACATCAAATGTATTATATAGTTTTGAATTGTAACGCAGATGTGTCCGTACGACAACAACTCAAACCGGCACACGTTTAACGTAGCTTATTTAACAAAGTAACCACCCCAAATACGTATGATGACACCAGTAATACTTCAAGTGTGTCATATTTTCTGCGAAATACCCCTGGTTAATTATTGGGATAGTTGAGTCCTTTATCTGACTGATTTTATTTTATCTTTAATTTAACGTAAAGAATAGTACTAATATAGTTCAGTATTCAGTTCTTAACACTGACCAGTGCGCTTTACACTTTACTCCCGGGCAGACGTGTACAATCGAACACCATCTCGAAGCCAGGCTGCAAATAATGCGCGAGGACTTTTCATATACAAATATCCGCCAATGTATAGAGCCAGGCACTCATTCATACAGCTGAATGAACCAGAGCAACGGGGAGATGACAAATTTGCCCAATGTTCGACATGGTTCGTACCCGGGTTCTTTGTGTCGAGACTCCCAAGCTCTAGCCACTGAGCCACTGAGCCACTGAGCCACTGAGCCACTGAGCCACTGAGCCACTGAGCCACTGAGCCACTGAGCCACTGAGCCACTGAGCCACTGAGCCACTGAGCCACTCCGCAACTGAGCAACTGAGTCACTGAGCCATTTAACCACTGAGCCACGTTTTTTTTTTATAGGCAAACGGTGTAATGAAATATACTATTTTTACTTGTAATTGATTTACACCTTGCGGGATGCACCGCTTACATATTTCCAAGTGCGCTTCACAACACCTGTAGTTATTTTCTATGGTAGCCATAAGTTATTTGATTTAAAAGCAAGGAAAAACGAAGCAGTCTACAAGTGAACGCCTAGTTCACTACTATACAAACGTCGTGATTTATCTTACTTCTATGTGTACCGCCACTTCTCCAGAAAGTTAAGACAAGAATAACTCACTTGGCCATTTCTAAAGTGAATTCATGACTGCTTTCTGGGTTTTTTACACTCAAACTGTGTGTGAATAATGAGCACATAATTATACATTAGACATTAAAAAAGGTAGCTGCTTTCCTAAAGGTGGCCATTGATATAATATTAATTTGTTATGAATTATGGTACCATTGCGGCACATCTTGGTTGTTCTGCCAGCTGCGTTTGAAATTATTAATCGTACTATTCTCCTGGATTGTTTGTCTTTATGGTACGGTGTATCCCCTGCAGCTCTAAGCTGGTTTCAAACTTATCTTGGTGGTAATCACCTGAGAATTAAACTTGTGGATTGTTTTTAGTACCATTTATTATTTCATGTGGTGTTTCACAGGGTTCAGTTTTGGGACAGTTACTTTTTATACTGCACACAATTCCATTGAATCTATATATTAATCGTCATCATTTCAGTCATAATCTATATGCAGATTGTACCCAAATTAAACTCAGAATTAAGGAGTAATTTGTTATGGTACCTTTAAGTTTAGAGAATACATTTATCAGATTTGTCGAAGGTGTTATTATCGCATTCGTCTGTATGTGCCTATATCTGTTGACAAAAATATTGCAACTACGCTAGTCAGTAGTAAACTAGACTATTGTAATTCCTTGTTTTCATAATAATGCCTTTGAGGATATCACAACATTATAAAATGTTCATAATTGCTTAACAAAGGTTGTCACTAGGTCTCCACGTTTAACCCATTCTATGCCGCTTCTAACGTTTCTGCATGGCTTCCCGTGGCTTCCTGTTTGCTATCGTATCATCTTAAAGATCTGTACCTTTACTTACCAGGCACTTTCATGCAAGCAGCCATCGTATTTATATTCATTGCTTATTCCTGTAAGGAAACCTGTTCAGTTTCGATCATCTAGTTTTGATTTACTTTTTGCCCCTAAAGTAAATTACTAATATTGATACGAATACGAATACGAATACATTTATTTCACGTAAAAACCCATATACAATTGGTACATACATTAGAACATCTAAGTAGCCTATTAAAGATCCAATATGTTAAAAAATGAATAGATAAAAAATAAATAAGGTTATAAGTTAGATAAATGTAAAATTGTAGAAAAACAGATAAAATTATTAGCAATATACAGGATGTGATTGTAAAATAAATATGCAATTAATTCATGTAAATAAACACCTTTTGAAAAGTAAGTTATATAAACAACTTACTGACTTTAAAATATATATATAATAATAAATAAATAATAATAAAGTTATATGCGAGATATGATGACTATCTTACAGATTTACTGTGTACAATGAATTGGCCAAGCTAATCCACATTGGGCCATTTACTATTTCAAAGCAATTGTACTTAACCCTAATCAAGTCATTATTTATGTCAAAAATGCGTCTTTTAAAACCATAAATGTTCTTACGCAATAGGGCGTCAAATGTATCAATAGCATTATTAGCAAACATGCCACTCGCGCTGTCCCGTCGGCTATATCCCAAAATCCGTCTGATATTATGATATTATCATTATGATATTATGTATTGAGGGCTTTTGTTATGGGAGCATATACTGTTTAATATATGCTTCCTTCTAGTTGTAGAGCGCAGTGGCTCAGGGGTAGAGCTTCGGACTGCCGACTAAGAACACCCGGGTTGTTACAAGTTGTTTCATTGTACATTGCTCCAGTTCACACAGTTGTATATATGAGTACCTGGCTATAGACAGTGGTGGATATGTGTACAAGCAGCGTTCGCACATTAATTGCAGCTGATGGCGTGATACTTGCCAGAGAAGTTGAGATTGTGTCTGATTGAACAGGTCTGCCAGGGAACTAAAGGCTAAAGCGCGTTGAGCAATCCTGAAGGTTGGATACTGCGCTATATAAGAACTTACCTTTACTTTTTGTTAAATCAGTTGAAAATATTGCTAAATTCCGCCGTCATTTAAAGACGTACCAATAAAGCCTTCCCTATACACCACAGCTTTCTGACGTACCAATCAATCTGATGACAACTGGAATTGTTTATTGATTCTCAGATCGATTAACCCTTTTGTATTGATGTGCATCCTAGCTTGATTTCTGAGAATGTCGGCGCAATAGAAGTTACCTAGTTATCATTATTATTATTGAGATCGTCATAAGTTATGTTTCCTATGTTAACGTTTCCGTGTGGGCCTACTTGTTGTGACGTCTAATGCTGATATCCATTGTGACTATAATTGCAGGCACACCTAAACATTGTTTCGTATTTTAAATGTAATTGATATAAATGACCAGTAAATACATCCCTACTATCTTCAAATACTCAAAACTGTTTAGGACAAATGGAGAGAAAATTATAATTCGCAACTGATTAAGACTACACCGTCGAACGTAGATCTAAAATACCACCATGAAATAGATGACAGGTCGACGTGTTAATTCCTGGTCATCGTCGTTACCACTATCGACCCCCTCGTAGTGTGGGTGATATTTTCATGTAATGATGGTGTCATTTGCTGTTGCGTGTGTGTAAATGGTTTATCATCACTCCAGTCTTTCATCGGAACAGCTCCCTATGAAAACATGTGAAACACGACAGCTGTATATTGCAAATGGCTCTAATGTTTTTAACCCCATGCCTTGGTTGTGATAATGTCGGGTAACTTTGTGCACGTCTGAGTAATTGATTTGGCATGCGAGATATGCGGTCTACGGCGCTCATGCATGACTTGGGTGACCTCCGTCATTTCGTACTAGTGCATAAAGGTGCGACTTCGCTGGGCACCACCCAACTCCCGTGGCGCAAGACAATTTATAGACACCCTGCAGTGACCCAGCACAGACCTCATGGCTCGCTACACAGCAGCGACCACACCGTGAGCTGCCTTTTGCAACGCCTCCGACGAAGACGCGTGCTGCACAACGATAAACCTTTATTCGCCATTTTTAACATGC
>OZ024859.1:3215949-3250949 GCA_964017155.1 Oasisia sp. SBJ-2009
TAAAGTCATGGGAACCGCAAGAACAACTGACATTTTTCATGTTTCATATTGAAATATTCATATAACTATTAATTTATTGTTTATTTTTAACAGCATAGCCAAGAATGGTGGCTGTATCATCACATCAAGAAATAATGTACGGGAATATATAAAGTTGCTCAGTACATGAAAACTGTTAGTGTCAGTTTTTCTTGCTATTCCCATGACTTTATGCCGGATATATATATATATATATATATATATATATATATATATATATATATATATATATATATATATAAAATATATTAAATATAGTTTTAGCAATATGGTAGTAAAAAAATCACACTGACATCTACATTGGTAAGGATGAATAATCATTCCTCTTTTTATAGTATCTATTTAAAGAATTTATTTAAACCATTTGCCAAATTACTAACTGTATTGTAAAATAATCTATTGAATTTATTTGCAATTGTTTTTTTATCACAGTATTTTAGAAATGATTCCGTTGAACTGGACTGGACTGGACTGGACTGGTCTGGACTGGTCTGGACTGGACTGGACTGGACTGGACTGGACTGGACTGGACTGGACTGGACTGGACTGGACTGGACTGGACTGGACTGGACTGGACTGGACTGGACTGGACTGGACGGGAAGGGACGGGACGGGACGGGACGGGACTGGACTGGACTGGACTGGACTGGACTGGACTGGACTGGACTGGACTGGACTGGACTGGACTGGACTGGACTGGACTGGACTGGACTGGACTGGACTGGACTGGACTGGACTGGACTGGACTGGACTGGACTGGACTGGACTGGACTGGACTGGACTGGACTGGACTGGACTGGACTGGACTGGACTGGACTGGACTGGACTGGACTGGACTGGACTGGACTGGACTGGACTGGACTGGACTGGACTGGACTGGACTGGACTGGACTGGACTGGACTGGACTGGACTGGACTGGACTGGACTGGACTGGACTGGACTGGACTGGACTGGACTGGACTGGACTGGACTGGACTGGACTGGACTGGACTGGACTGGACTGGACTGGACTGGACTGGACTGGACTGGACTGGACTGGACTGGACTGGACTGGACTGGACTGGACTGGACTGGACTGGACTGGACTGGACTGGACTGGACTGGACTGGACTGGACTGGACTGGACTGGACTGGACTGGACTGGACTGGACTGGACTGGACTGGACTGGACTGGACTGGACTGGACTGGACTGGACTGGACTGGACTGGACTGGACTGGACTGGACTGGACTGGACTGGACTGGACTGGACTGGACTGGACTGGACTGGACTGGACTGGACTGGACTGGACTGGACTGGACTGGACTGGACTGGACTGGACTGGACTGGACTGGACTGGACTGGACTGGACTGGACTGGACTGGACTGGACTGGACTGGACTGGACTGAAACATATTTTCAAAATACCGAACTGTATTGTTGACTGTTACTTGACGTAGACCATTAGGTTAATAACATATATTTACTCGTAGTCGTATTCGTATCCCGTGACTATTACGGTTTGTTTGTCTCTCTGTCCCTCCCCACTCCCTCATCGCTGTCCCCCTCTATCTCCGCTATCTCTCTCCTCTGTCTCTCTGTCTCTCAGTCTCTCAGTCTCTCAGTCTCTCAGTCTCTCAGTCTCTCAGTCTCTCAGTCTCTCAGTCTCCCTGTCCCCCTGTCCCCCTGTCCCCCTGTCCCCCTGTCCCCTGTCCCCCTGTCCCCTGTCCCCCTGTCCCCCTGTCCCCCTGTCCCCCTGTCCCCCTGTCCCCCCGCCCCCGCCCCCGCCCCCGCCCCCGCCCCCGCCCCCGCCCCCGCCCCCGCCCCCGCCCCCGCCCCCGCCCCCGCCCCCGCCCCCGCCCCCGCCCCCGCCCCCGCCCCCGCCCCCGCCCCCGCCCCCGCCCCCGCCCCCGCCCCCGCCCCCGCCCCCGTCCCCGTCCCCGTCCCCGTCCCCGTCCCCGTCCCCGTCCCCGTCCCCGTCCCCGTCCCCGTCCGTCCCCGTCCCCGTCCCCGTCCCCGTCCCCGTCCCCGTCCCCGTCCCCGTCCCCGTCCCCGTCCCCGTCCCCGTCCCCGTCCCCGTCCCCGTCCCCGTCCCCGTCCCCGTCCCCGTCCCCGTCCCCGTCCCCGTCCCCGTCCCCGTCCCCGTCCCCGTCCCCGTCCCCGTCCCCGTCCCCGTCCCCGTCCCCGTCCCCGTCCCCGTCCCCGTCCCCGTCCCCGTCCCCGTCCCCGTCCCCGTCCCCGTCCCCGTCCCCGTCCCCGTCCCCGTCCCCGTCCCCGTCCCCGTCCCCGTCACCGTCCCCGTCCCCGTCTCTGTCTGTCTCTGTCTGTCTCTGTCTGTCTCAGTCTGTCTCTGTCTCTATGTCTCTCTGTCTCTCTGTCTCTCTGTCTCTCTGTCTCTCTGTCTCTCTGTCTCTCTGTCTCTCTGTCTCTCTGTCTCTCTGTCTCTCTGTCTCTCTGTCTCTCTGTCTCTCTGTCTCTCTGTCTCTCTGTCTCTCTGTCTCTCTGTCTCTCTGTCTCTCTGTCTCTCTGTCTCTCTGTCTCTCTGTCTCTCTGTCTCTCTGTCTCTCTGTCTCTCTGTCTCTCTGTCTCTCTGTCTCTCTGTCTCTCTGTCTCTGTCTCTCTGTCTCTCTGTCTCTCTGTCTCTCTGTCTCTCTGTCTCTCTGTCTGTCTGTCTCTCTGTCTGTCTGTCTCTCTGTCTCTCTGTGTCTCTGTGTCTGTGTCTGTGTCTGTGTCTGTGTCTGTGTCTGTGTCTGTGTCTGTGTCTGTGTCTGTGTCTGTGTCTGTGTCTGTGTCTGTGTCTGTGTCTGTGTCTGTGTCTGTGTCTGTGTCTGTGTCTGTGTCTGTGTCTGTGTCTGTGTCTGTGTCTGTGTCTGTGTCTGTGTCTGTGTCTGTGTCTGTGTCTGTGTCTGTGTCTGTGTCTGTGTCTGTGTCTGTGTCTGTGTCTGTGTCTGTGTCTGTGTCTGTGTCTGTGTCTGTGTCTGTGTCTGTGTCTGTGTCTGTGTCTGTGTCTGTGTCTGTGTATGTGTCTGTGTCTGTGTCTGTGTCTGTGTCTGTGTCTGTGTCTGTGTCTGTGTCTGTGTCTGTGTCTGTGTCTGTGTCTGTGTCTGTGTCTGTGTCTGTGTCTGTGTCTGTGTCTGTGTCTGTGTCTGTGTCTGTGTCTGTGTCTGTGTCTGTGTCTGTGTCTGTGTCTGTGTCTGTGTCTGTGTCTGTGTCTGTGTCTGTGTCTGTGTCTGTGTCTGTGTCTGTGTCTGTGTCTGTGTCTGTGTCTGTGTCTGTGTCTGTGTCTGTGTCTGTGTCTGTGTCTGTGTCTGTGTCTGTGTCTGTGTCTGTGTCTGTGTCTGTGTCTGTGTCTGTGTCTGTGTCTGTGTCTGTGTCTGTGTCTGTGTCTGTGTCTGTGTCTCTGTTCTGTCTCTGTCTCTGTCTCTGTCTCTGTCTCTGTCTCTGTCTCTGTCTCTGTCTCTGTCTCTGTCTCTGTCTCTGTCTCTGTCTCTGTCTCTGTCTCTGTCTCTGTCTCTGTCTCTGTCTCTGTCTCTGTCTCTGTCTCTGTCTCTGTCTCTGTCTCTGTCTCTGTCTCTGTCTCTGTCTCTGTCTCTGTCTCTGTCTCTGTCTCTGTCTCTGTCTCTGTCTCTGTCTCTGTCTCTGTCTCTGTCTCTGTCTCTGTCTCTGTCTCTGTCTCTGTCTCTGTCTCTGTCTCTGTCTCTGTCTCTGTCTCTGTCTCTGTCTCTGTCTCTGTCTCTGTCTCTGTCTCTGTCTCTGTCTCTGTCTCTGTCTCTGTCTCTGTCTCTGTCTCTGCCTCTGCCTCTGCCTCTGCCTCTGTCTCTGTCTCTGTCTCTGTCTCTGTCTCTGTCTCTGTCTCTGTCTCTGTCTCTGTCTCTGTTTATGTCTCTCTCTCTCTCTCTCTCTCTCTCTCTCGCTGTCTTCCCCTCTCTCTCTCTCTCTCTCTCTCTCTCTCTTTCTCTCTCTGCGAACAGCCTTTTTCGCATTATAGATGCGGTTGCGCATATATTGTTAAAAAAGTTGTTGTGTGTTATGAACGATTCGGTCCGTGGAGTGTAAAGTTGCAGGGACAAAGGCAGCCATTGTATCTACTAAGTGATTGCTTTTAAAAGGTGAATTTCTTACAAAGCGTGTTACACCGACGGAACCTTTACTTTAAAAATGTTAGATTGCTAAAAAGCGTGGCTCTACGTTTGGCGAACAAAGCCTATGTGGGAACTGGTGAAGTTGACATATATTCTTCTGACCACCGTGTTATCATTAGTGACTGTTGCTGGCGTTGCACGCACGACACCGATAATTCATCCAATAACTTCGAGTCAAACAGTCGAACTTTAGAACTGGGTTTTCTTAAGGACAACGTAAATTGTGACATGTCGACTTACATTTTATTTTACAAAATAACTAAGTTATATATTTCATAACTAAGATACGGAAAATTAGAAAATACAAAACTACAAAAGGTGGTTTGCAGTGTGCATATAAATTTTATATAACTGTATTACCCGTTTTTATTTATATGTATATATATATATATATATATATATATATATATATATATATATATATATATATATATACATTAAAACATACAATAAAATATACATTTGATTTAAATATTATTGTGAAATAAAAAATAAATTAAAACGGGTAATACAATTAACCGTTCTGTTAAAATACATGTCCATTATTAGCCGTTGTAAAAATGTTCCAAACCTCACGGAATTGAGGAATTTGTGTAGCGATTTGTGCTCGCCCTTGGAATGGGTAACTCGTTGCACGACCTCAAGGCATATGGCACACTTCGACCGTGTGGTAATAGCGCATTAAGTCTGCTGTCATCACGCTTCATTTTAGCGAAATACGCTCTACACAATTCATCTTGTCTGTGGTTCAACATTGGGGCAACAGACTGTACTTGTTGAAACATATATATATATATATATATATATATATATATATATATATATATATATATATTATGTATGAATGTTTCAAAAAGTATAGTCTGTTACCCCAACGTTGCACCATAGATATTATATATATATATATATATATATATATATATATATATATATATTATATATATATATATTATATATATACATATATATTTCCCGGTTCGGGACAATAAAGTTTTATTGTATTGTATTGTAAAAAAATATGTATATATATATTATATATATATATATATATATATATATATATATATATATGTATATGTATATGTATATATATATGTATATGTATATATATATATATATATATATATATATATATATATATATATATATATATATATATATATATATATATATATATATATATATATATATATATATATATATATATATAGCGCATTGTTGATTACCTTGAGTAGTTAATAGCAAACAGATGACTATGATTTTGTTCCAACGAGTAACCAGAATGTCTCCTGTCCCGAGTAAAGGTGCCCCGTGGATTCTCTGCCGTCGCCGCCTGCTGTGTCATCCTGTTCCTGGCTGACACAACTTTGGCAAACGCGCCAAGTGTAAAACTAGTGAACAATGGGTACGAGAACCTGGTCGTGGCAATCGCTGAGACGGTGCCAGAATCACAGAGTGCGACAGCACTAGCAAGGATCAAGGTAGGAGACAAGTAGTTAAACAATTGGACTAACATGTGACTGACAAGAATGGTAATAATAGCATGTAACTGTTTCCTTTTAGTTTGGTACACTAAATCACCTTATGAAAAAAATAGCATGTACACCATTTTCTTTTAGTTTAATGCACTAAATCACGTTATAAAAAATAGCATGGACACCATTTTTCTTTTAGTTTAATACACTAAATCACCTTATAAAGAAAGAAGAAACGATTCAGTGCCCAAAGCAGCCTTAAAAGCCTGTTTAGACGTGATGCAAGTCTTCAGATATCGGACAGTTGGTTGAAACGGTATAACAGATCTTAGCAATGGCCTCTACAATTGTGGAACTTCCTTTCTATAGATATGTACGGTCCTAACGTACAACGGTGCAAAATATTGTGCTTTCTTCTTGTGTGTCTCAGTCATTCCTCTAAGCGACTCCTCTAATTCCAGATTCGCGCCATTCAAGCGTGTTGTATTTATCATTAACTCTGTGCTTCTCGCGTGCAATGGCTGTCAATTCACAGTAAACAATATTTGCACAACAGTTGTACCATTGTTACATATATAAGTCGATTGGATATATGTGGACGTCTCTTCCAGTCAATGTTCACGAATGCTTCCCGCGACTTGTTCCTAGCCACTCGGCGACGTGTCTACTTCCGGAGTATCACCATTGTCGTTCCAACGGTAAGCTCTGGTCTCTGTAGTTGTACAATCTCCAAACCGTCAATACCTCAAACTTGTTTATTCACAGCTGCATAGCCACGTCAGATACAATGAACAAAACGAAGCCGTTATGTTTTGATTAAACATTACATTTCTGAAGTGACTATCGATGAAATCACAGAATGCATGTGACTCAGAAAAACGGTCTCGCGCGCATGCGCACACTCACCGGAAATTCATGGGGATTACTAAACTTTGGTTTGCATTATAGTGTGTTGGACGAATGTTTATTTTCCACTCGTTTTTAATACCGTGATGCTAAACTACAACAACACAATTCTTTGAGTTAAGCGTACATATGATTTATGATTTTAGTTTTTTCAGTTTTATATCCAAGGAGCATTGCAAGTCACCATGTGAATTTTCGTTTAAAAAGTCACATCCTGACGCTGTCGAAACAATTGGGATTGATGATTTGCTGGGGGATGAGTAATATGTTAACGCTACAACTTAAGTAGTTTATATTAGTATAGTTAGCGTTAACATGATATCCGGCCTGGTATCCTAGCAACGGCTGCCTATACACGGCCGCTGGAGGGGCCCACATCAGCTTCTATTGCAATCAAATCCGGTCAGTCGGTGAATTTGAATATTACTTTACAAACGACATTGTCCATCAAAATACCGCTAGATATGTTGAATTCCATGGTAGACACCATTGGGTTGTCGTTACTGCATAATTATAATAGTCACGCCGTTGAATCTAATGCGTTTCCTCGTGTGACCGACAGCGCTGGAAGAGTAAATTGGACTACGAAGAGGCGAAGGCAGAGTCGTTTGCTACGGCCAATGTTATCTTTGACGGAGACGAAGACGGAGGCATGAGTACTCGAACTTACGGCATTTGTGGCAAGGAGGCGCTGTTCATCAGAATCACTAAGAGTTACCTGTCGGCTAATCCTCAGGGCCATGGACCACCAGGTATAGTGGAATTCGTATCGGCGGAAACAAGTATTATATATTGTATATCAACTTCCCAAACGAAATACCTTTGAGACACATGTAGACACATGCGTGATATTTCTGTATGAGAGAATATTTGTATGTGACGCATAGTTGTTTGAACATAGCAATACCTCATGTTACTTACAATAACCTTCATGTGGTGGTTTCTATATCCCGAGCGAATGGCAGGCCGAAGTATTAGCACTGTGACAGCTGCTGTTTCAGCAAAGTCATTACTGTTCTTGCGTTCTTGCAGGACGCACAATCGTTCACGAATGGGGTCATTTGCGGTGGGGTCTGGGAGACGAATATCCTAGGGCCGGCTTCCCAAGTTTCTATTTTGGCAACAACCATGTAATCAAAGCCGTGAAATGTGGGAAGAACTTGAAAGGAGCATTGAAGGACACCGAGACTTGGACGAATTGTAAGATCAATAACGACACCGGGCTACCGACAAACACGTGCAGGTTTTTTGAGGACAAGATCAATGCAGAAGCGACATCATCACTGATGTTTTACCACTGGGTTCCAAAGGTCAGAGGCGAAAGATGAGTCCGTTTGTGTAGCTAAATAAGCAAGTTTAGTTATTGTTTTGTGTGAGTGTGTGAGTGAGTGAGTTTATTTGGTAAAACATTATAATACATATAAATATAATATTTACCGAGGATAGACACATTAAAGCACACAATAGCACATTTGTTTCCAATGTGGTCCTCAACAAAATATACTAAGAATGAATTTAAGAAAATATAAAAATAAATACATAAATAAATAAACACAGTAATACAATAATTAAAATGTAAATATTTTCAAAGACAGGTAAACAAATGTCATCAATAAGACAATGTGCTAACATAAAAGGTGCTCTATTTAAAATATAATAACAAGATAGTACATAGTAAGATTAAATTAACAAAAATTTAATTTAAAATGCCACTTTAATTAAGGTGACCATTCGTCAGCCATCAATCTGCTGTATAATAGGGTCGTTACCTTTTTTCTAAAACTGATTTTAACTTTACATTGCTTAATTTCAGTATAAATTTGTATTGTATTGTTTTGTGATATTGTTAAGTTTGTTCCCGTCTGGATGTGGATAGCTACTTGTGAGTCTATCTTCCTATCTGCAATGTTGATCTTTTATTTCGCACTCGAGCAAAAGTACAAACAAATCACCTCAAAAGCGCTAAAGTAAAAGTACATAGTCAAACGTACTTGAATAAAATAATCGTAACTTTCAAAAGTACTTAAAGTAGCAGTAAATGCACGAACTTTAACCCAGTAGCTGTTACTACGATAACAAAAACATTTTGTATGCAAATATACAGTTTTAAACAAAGTGGATGAAGTTAACGGCTTAAAAGCAATAACATAGACACCTATTCCTTATCGACCTAGCACACCAACTCAATTTAACGTTGCCTAAGATATATTTCGTTCCTCGTCCATACACACATCTGCTTTCAGGTGACGACATTCTGCGACAATAACGTCAACGACCCGGCCTCGCTCCACAGCGCTGATGCCCCCAGCCATCACAACAAGAGGTGTAACCACAAGAGTTGCTGGGAAGTGATGCGTGGCCATGAAGACTTTTGTAACGGTATGCATGTTGGCCTGCCGACTACACATTTCCCAGACGATCGTTATTTTAGAAAATGTATATCTTAATATCGGTCGTCTTCGTCGTTTTCTTCTTCTGGTTCTTGTTGCTCTTCCTTTTCTTCTTCCGCTGCTTCCTTCTTCATCGTCATCTTCTTCGTCTGTTGTCCATGCCCCACTATTTCTATGCATTCGTGTTAAGTCTTCCCAGTCATTATGTGTGCAAGACCTGTCAATCTCAATCGATGGGCGAAGACGAACACGTAGATTAAATCATACAATTTGCTTCTTCTTCGATGATCTGTTGGATAAATCATCACCATATTGGAAAACTGTTTTTCAGGATATATCCTCAGCGGAGAATGCAATATCACAATACATCACTGCGGCAAAAGTCCTCTCGATACAAACGTCATCAGGTATTCCCCATGTATTTTAATACGCGATTTCCTTTACATTTTGTATTATAGGAAGCAGTCCAGCCCTTCCCGCCTCTCAGAACACAACACCGACGTTTCGCATTGTGCAGGGGAAACATAAGCGTTACGTGTTGATTCTGGATATTTCCGGAAGTATGAGCACTGAGGAAAACGGGGTAAGTAAACAAGCAGACATGTCGGTTTACATTAGTACTGCTATCATTGTTTGAAGTTTTAAAGCAGGCAGATTCGAGATTCTCTGTGAGACTGTTTATTTAATGTGATTCTTCGACATTTCCGCTCATATCATTTTAATTCGGAAGACGGGGAGTGGGCACTGCTACTGATGTGAAGCAAACATCCGGAAGAATCGCTTCTATTCAGGATAATAAGGGAAAGTCACAATATCAGGGAGATTCCTGGATGATAAGGCAATGTTAGCAGTTATGTTCCACCACTACAAGTAAAACACGGTGTCAATTAATGATTAAGTTACCTACTGTTTGTCAAAATACGCTTACGATTGAACCCTGTAGAAAGTACGGGAAAATCCGAAACAAATACGTTTTGAATTATGTTCATTTCATAATCATGTCTAGGGTAAACACAATGGGATATGTTTCATAGCATTACATATAAGAACTAGTTTCACATTTCACCTTTCGTGTGAACGACTGTGAACCCTTCTTCCACATACCTGTAACGTGAATGAAACAACGATGGAAACTGAATGGGACATGGTAGTATTCAGACGACTATAGATTAGGGTTTGAATGTGTGTATCTATAAATCTTCAGGTTTCCCGGATACAAAAGTTGCGGCAGACGGCAGCTCATTTCTTGCTGAAAGACGTTCCTCTGAACAGCTATGTTGGAATCGTGACGTTTAGCACTGCGGTAAATACGGTATCGCAGCTAAGGAAAATAGCGAACGAGGCCGTGAGACTACATCTAGCAGCAAAGCTACCAAGTGAAATCCGTAAAAGAACTGCTATAGGGGCAGCTTTAATGGCAGGAGTGGAGGTATTACATTTACATAACTGTACATGGCTACACGTCCACTAATATTACTACTGCTGCTGCTGCTGCTGCTGCTACTGCTACTGCTACTGCTACTGCTACTGCTACTGCTACTGCTACTGCTACTGCTACTGCTACTGCTCCTGCTCCTGCTGCTGCTGCTACTGCTACTGCTACTACTACTACTACTACTACTACTACTACTACTACTACTACTACTACTACTACTACTACTACTACTACTATACTACTACTACTACTACTACTACTACTACTACTACTACTACTACTACTACTACTACTACTACTACTACTACTACTACTACTACTACTTCTACTACTACTACTTCTACTACCACTACCACCACCACCACCACCACCACCACCACCACCACCACCACCACCACCACCACCACCACCACCACCACCACAACCACCATGTGCCACCACCACCATGTGCCACCACCACCATGTGCCACCACCACCATGTGCCACCACCACCATGTGCCACCACCACCATGCGCCACCACCACCATGTGCCACCACCACCACCACCACCACCACCACCACCACCACCACCACCACCACCACCATGTGCCACCACCATGTGCCACCACCATGTGCCACCACCATGTGCCACCACCATGTGCCACCACCATGTGCCACCACCATGTGCCACCACCATGTGCCACCACCATGTGCCACCACCATGTGCCACCACCATGTGCCACCACCATGTGCCACCACCATGTGCCACCACCATGTGCCACCACCATGTGCCACCACCATGTGCCACCACCATGTGCCACCACCACCACCACCACCACCACCACCACCACCACCACCACCACCACCACCACCACCACCACCACCACCACCACCACCACCACCACCACCACCACCACCACCACCACCACCACCACCACCACCACCACCACCACCACCACCACCACCACCACCACCACCACCACCACCACCACCACCACCACCACCACCACCCCCCACCACCACCACTACCACTACTACTATACTATGCTCTTCCTAACTATAATTAATAATGTAACAACGACTTCTTCACTCGTTACACTGCTGTTAAACTATTGCGATGCGTAGGCTCGTTGGCTACAGCTCATTGCTAACAGACAAACACGTTTGTTAGGTGCTGGAGGCCACCGGAGACTCGGCCAGTGGCGGCACTTTGATCCTAGTGAGTGACGGAAAGGAAAACGAAGATCCTACCATTGCAAGAGTTACACCAACTTTAATGCAGAAGTCGGTCACCGTCCACACGATTCTGATCAGCGACCAAGCAGACATGAAAATGATAACTTTGGCTAAGAACACGAGAGGAAGGTCATTCTTCGACTCCGGATCCATCAACACAACTGATCTTCTGAGCGCATTCAAGGCGACAGTTAACGACGAAGACTCCGGCTCACCAGGGGCCGCTCCAGTCGAGGTGAGTGTCAGTGTCGCCCTCTACTGGATAGTTTAGAGAAGAGGGCGATTGAGTTTGCTATTGTGGGTGTTCATAATGTACTTTCTATATATATATATATATATATATATATATATATATATATATATATATATATATATATATATATATATATATATATATATATATATATATATATATATATATATATATATATATATCGCCTGGAACGTATTCACTAACAAAAATTATAAAATCACATACGTTTTTGGTAAAAATACAACATGTTAACAACATAATGTTCAGCTGCATTATCTCTAACCACAACTTAACGATTGCGTTTCCTTAACACGTCTATTATGGCCGATCTCTTGTTCACTTTCTCGGTTCGTTCCAATGGATGATATGGTGTTCCCGTTAGCAATGTTTCAAGGGAATATCCCGACCGCATCCATCTTAGTTATAATGTACTCTCGTCAAAATTGACTGGATTTACAATTACTGTCAATCACATAAATTACATGCCATTTGCAGGTTCTGCTGGAGTCTCTATGGCTCAGTGGAAGCGAAGAAATGAATAAGTCCGTGTCGATCGACTCAAGTGTCGGTCGCGATACAGAGTTCACGTTCTCGTACGTCGGACCTACGTTCACGTTAGACGTCGTAGTTGTATCGCCAAGTGGAAACAGACACACAGCCGGTCAAGAAAGCAACATCACAAAACAAATGGCAATAACAATTAACCCCGCGGAGGTGAGACAATATGTCAGAGTTTCATTATAAATATTTTCAGATTTGGTCTTAAATATAATGAAACCAACATATCGTATTAATCTATATCCGTTTTTTGCACTTACTTCCCATTATTTAATTCCAAGCCTACACCCGTCCGTGAGATAACATTTGTCGTATAACACAGGCCAAACATGTCCCAACTGGCACCAATGATATTTTGTTAAAATGTTAACAAACGCATAGACGTGCATTTAAAAAATATCAGTAAATTATATAAAATGAAGCTGACACAGTTGTTTTTGTCTCGCAAAAATAAATAAATAATAATAAATAGGCATGGCGACATAAAACATAACTTAATAAAGAAAATATAATGGCACATAAAATGTAAAATTCAATTAACTGGCGATAAATAAAAAAACCTAAACTGACAGTTAACTGATATCCACATATAGATAACCATGTAAGTAAATAAATAAGTAAATAAATAAATAGTAAATAAACGAACAACAAATAAGCACGGTGAAATAAAATCGTACAACTAACGGTTCAAGTGTCTCGGTTTGTGGGTAAAAAAAAGTGTAACACAAATTGTTCTGGTCAGCGGCACGAAGTTAAATATATCTAAACAACTGCATAGATGATTTTTATAAAGGCACAGTTAATTGGTCTGAATGAACAATATCACAAGAAAAAGAACCAAGTGGTCTTCTACCCATTGAAGAAGATGCACTACCAATTCAATAAAGCTAACGTATTAACATCGTTACATATAATATTTTTATTACGTTTGTGTTAATGAACAAATACAATGTTGCCGGATGTATTAGCCGTAATAATTTCATAGTTGTTGTTTATAAATATGTCCCGAAGGTCGGCCTTTGGACTGTGGTGTTAAGAAACCCGGGCCCCACCCCCACTCACACGCAGCTCCTTGTCACGTCCAAGGCTCCAACAGACGACAGCTACCCGATCAGACTGTCGACTCATCTCAGCCACCACGAAGTCGACTTCAAGGGTCGGTAGCAATTTCGTTTTGTCTGCAGCAATATATTTTGATTGAGATATCGGTTTAATTTTCATTAGATTAATAATTTGTGAGTTTGTAGTCTTTGCCAATGCATTTTCGTTACTTAATTTATGCGTTCCTCAATCCTTCCTTCGTCTCTTCCGTTCTTCTTCACGTCCTCCTCTTTTCGAAAGCTAGCCTATGTTTTCGTATTATGGAACAACACAGACAATAATAGTAACCATAACAGACATACGCCAATGTACTCTTCGATGCAGATGATACGAAGAACAGGACCTGGTTATATAAGGCTAGTGACGGAATAGGTTACGGCAACCTTGTCTTTTTAGGTATAGAAGAAATGAACATGAAGTACATACAATCAAATTAACTAGTTATTTGTCTTGCGTTTTACAGTATTTTCAAGTGCATAGTATTGATGAGTGGAATTCTCTCTTTATTCTTCATATCAGATCCATAAGGGCATAGCGAACAGATACTTTAATATAGAAGACACAATGACACGAACATAATTATATTAAACTTACTGCTGCGACATTTCAGTGTATTGGCAATGTCGGAACACCATATCGCATAATTATTGTGTGTTTTCTAATAGTTTGCACTATCTATTGTCTACCTGTGTTGTTAGTGTAGTGTCCTAGTAACGAATTGGTAAATCAACTTATTTGACTTGCATTTTCAGACACCTCAACACTGGAGTTTATTTTACGAGTTGAAGTAAGAAAGGGATATGAACCGGTAATTGGTGCAAAGGTCGAAGTTCAAGTCGGCTCGTCGCCATGGATACAAGTGTCAGACGATGGAATGGGTAAGCTAGCTTGGTCGCATTTAGATATGTTGTTATTAACTAACGCTCACAAACATAATGTTTAAGCACATTTTAGTAACAGTTGTCAGCTGTAATACAGTCTTGATGATAAAACAGCGTAAAACAACATCACGTCTTCTCTTTGCCTGGTTCTGCAGTCTGCCTGATAATGGCAGACGACTTTTTTTTACAAAAATGTATTTGGTCGGTTGAGTAGATTGATCACATGCATGGTATGTTGTGAGTAGACTAATTACTTATTTGCAAATGTAGGAAATGCTAAGTTAACCGTTAATATCACGTTATACGGCGTGCCTGAATACCTGATACCATATTTGTTGATAACACTTGAGAGAAATTAGCTGGACAACCGGAACACGTGTCTCCTTCATTCGTTGCCGCTGTAGCGCTTACATTTTTCTGGCGTTATAAACGTTCCAGTTGACGTTTTAGCGCATGCACGATACACGTAAAATCATCAATGTGCAGCTAAAGAACAAAACATTTATGGTAGAACTACTACTGGTTGTTCGCTAGGATGTATATACCCTCTCAGCAAAGTTATTTGTCGCAAATTAACACGATGCAAATAGGTTTTGAGGCATGTTTTGATTGCAAGCGTAAATCACGTGACTGTATTGCGCCATAATCCGTGATAGTAATTTATAAAAACGTAATATTTTATTGCATTGAACGACATTTTAAGCAACTCTTCACAGTAATCATAATAGGAGAGCTAACGAATAGCCCGTGGCATTTATACCGAAAATGCTTCGTCGTTTCGCTTGACATTGAATATTTTACATTTATCGCGCATGCTCAGAAACGTCAATCGGAAAGTTTACAATGACCGGAAACATGTAAGCGCGACACCGCTACCCGACAGACAGCACTTCGAACAGACAAAGATGACGTTTCTTGAAGATGCGTGAGCATTGCCTCACTATATAAGTACGATGGTTTCTCTTCGTAGGAGTGGACATGGTCAAGAACGACGGGTTCTACTCGGCTGCACTGTTGCGGTTCTCTGGCAATGGCAAGTTCCCGCTGAAGGTTCGGGCGACTACGAACGACGGAGACAAGGCGCAGATAGTTGTCGGTGGAGACGCACCCAGCTCCTATCAGCCAAACAAGGGTAGGTGGATTTGGCACACTCTTCTGCGCCCCAACATAAATGGTGTTCACTCGATTAACAAGTCACCGCTCCAGATATAGTCGTATGTCCAACTATTGACCACAAGCGGTGTTTGTTCTCATAGATATCCTCGCGTGCCAGGGATGGCTGCGGCTGATTACGTCACTTCCGGCGTTCACTCTAGACCATGGCACGTCCATTTGGAAAACTTATCTTATAACGCCAGCCAATGAAACCGCCCATGATGAGTATGGTTGGCTTCCGGTCAGATGATATCATATTGGGTGATGTCAATTGGGGTGGAGCTGTTCTCAACGCTGATACAGTAGCGACTGGCGAAAACAAGTGCTATAATTTTATATTTCGACTCCACAGTTTGCAGAGACGACCAGCCAGGTGTACGTAATGCAGTGCAACGACCCCTGGCGGCTTGCGAGAATGCTAACATACAAAGAAGAGTTTCGCATATAACCTGAGATACTGCACTCCACACTTGATGGAGGCAATGCTAGTAGTAAATCACGTGTAGACTTAAACCGGAGCGCTGTTTGGAGGCAATCTTTCCTTGAAATTGATATTTGATAACAAATATACTGTGTGTTTGAAATAATGAGGAATGAAGGTGTAAACACACTGAGGTATTAAATGTGTTCGAATATTTGTTGAACGACTGGGTCGATCCGCGCAGGGATGTGAGACTGGATCAACGTGGTTGCTAAGTCTGCTATTGCTATTGTCTGTCATTTAATTGCTAATAACGAGTGGTTAGTCATTAAACGGAATATTCGTTAGTTACTTTACTTTTCATCGTTATAGGTCTAGAAATAACAGTCTTAAAACACGCCAGGTGCCGATGTACGGGCGATTAAGCACCCTTAAGATTCGGGAAACAAACGGCTATAGAAATTGTTATTTTGCAGGACTCGTGAAAAGAAATACCAAACGAACTTGTTCGGTAAAAACTATCAAGTTAAGGACATTAATAATCAATTCAGATTCGTGTCATATGTGATTGGGATGAATACGTCACGTGGAACGAAACGATTATTTTGCTAGCGTCCTGGAGCTGTTTCTACAGCAGAATGTTTAGCATAGTGTGACATGTTCATGTACGATTCTGTACGACATGTTCATGCACGATACTGTACGACATGTTCACAGGGGATGTTGATGCCGGACCAACATATAAAGCAGTGGGACAATTCCAACGTTCGAAAGCCGCTGGAATCGTGAAAGTTGTCAACTTGAAGCGAGACACCGACCTGTACGCTCTCTACCCGTTCCCGCCCGCTGAGGTGAGAGACCTCCGGGTTAGCGCCATGTCGTACGACGACAAGACGGTGACACTGCAGTGGACGGCCGTCGGCGACTACGTCGACCAAGAGACCGGTGAGGACGGCGAATGTTCAACGTTGTGTGTGAATATTATTTCCAACAATATACAAACATAGTAAACGAACAAGGCAGATATATAAACAAACAAACACGCAAACATATCTATTTAAAAATAGGGATAGAAATGACGTTAAAATTCGTCCGTCCGTCCGCCCGTCCGTCCGTCCGTCCGTCCGTCCGTCCGTCCGTCCGTCCGTCCGTCCGTCCGTCCGTCCGTCCGTCCGTCCGTCCGTCCGTCCGTCCGTCCGTCCGTCCGTCCGTCCGTCCGTCCGTCCGTCCGTCCGTCCGTCCGTCCGTCCGTCCGTCCGTCCGTCCGTCCGTCCGTCCGTCCGTCCGTCCGCCCGCCCGCCCGCCCGCCCGCCCGTCCGTCCGTCCGTCCGTCCATGCCTGCTGCGGTCCAATCACCTCGAGTTAATAAATTATACGAGTTCGCAACGTCTAGCGGCATAGACCCCAGTTACACACATTTATAAATCGGCTAATCTTCACAAAATAGCTAATCGTCACAAATGTGCCTGTCTCTTGTAACGTTTCATATTTGTGTGTAATATTGCGTATACGTTTGTGTTTCGTTAGCGTCGTCCTACGACATCCGCTTCAGTACCGACATCCAACAACTACTTCATTCCTTCGAGAACGCGTCGCAGCTTGGCGACAGTGACGTCATCACAGGGAATTTGACGTCACCAGCATCACCTTCTGAAACGGAAACATTCGTTGTACGTTTCCGGCCTGAATATTTGACCTCAACCCTATTCTTCGCATTGAAAGTCAACCACAGTAGAGGGCGTGTTAGCGAAGTGTCTAACATCGAGTCGGCGGCCATAGTGTACGTCCCTCCAGAAGGTCTCCCAATAGACGAACCCGACACATCTCCTTTCAAACCATCTGGTGGCGATACAGAAGCTACGACAAACGTACCATCTACCGACGGTGCAGTACCTACGACAACACAGTCAACCCTCGCACCTAAGCCGACCGTTATTCTGGTGGCCACTGTTTCTGCCGTGGCTGCCTTCCTGCTTTTGATCGTTGTGGTTTTGTGGGTAGCTCACAAAAGTTGCCTCCGTCGCAGAGTTGCAGCCGAACAAACGAGGCGACGTAAAGTGTTCGCATAGCGCATTTTTGTCTGAGAAAGTAGAACGTGTATAATGCGGATTTGTTCTTTTGCGCTGGCAATTGTCGTAAGGTGTTAACAATTGTAAACAAAATCGGAAGCGTATTCAACATATTTTGATTGTTGTGACTAATAGATATGCCAACAATAGCGAGTAGGCTACAACATTTGTTTAAGTGTACGTAAGCCTACGACCCTCCTCGCGTGCGCTTTGTATATTTCGGAAATTGTTGAAAACTCTGAGCATCTCTTAAGGTCAACTTATTTTGAACAGGCTGAGTCGCATTTCTGTTTTCTTCACTAAGAATACAGTTTTGAACATATAGCGTATTTCCGTTATAACGTTTCTTGTTAACGTGTATTCCGAAATCGTAAAAAAAAAATCACTTTTATTAATTATTTTTAACTTTGTGATTGGAAATGAATGTTTCATATGTATACGCTTGGTTCAATATTCGAGTGGTATGTGGGCTAGATTATAAAGACGGCGTAAGTATCGTAGCATTATTAACACGGGTGATTCCTTAGAATACGGTGTTCTATATTTACCCAGATGTTGCCGAATCATACAATAACAATAGCAGTACAATGTACTGCGTGCGCGTGCGCGCGCGTGTATATGGGTGTTTGTGTGTGTATAAACAAGACATAAATATAAACAAGATGAATGTATGGGTTCCTTTGTTGTGTTCCATATTTACGATTTATATTGCGAATTTTCCTCCAAACAAATTTTACATGCTCGTGCATAGTCAAGCCACAGGCAAGAATCTAACATGTCTTGACACCCTACACATTGTTTCACATATGTTAACATCGCTCTAATTCCACACATTGGTGTAAACTGCTTTGTCTTGTCATGAGAGAAAATGCATCAAAATCAAATCGACTCGAGACCCTACTCGACTCGACGCGACGCGACGCGACGCGACGCGACGCGACCCGACCCGACCCGACCCGACCCGACCCGACTCGACTCGAATTAAATAAAAAGTTTTCGCTTATGGGGAAATTATCTTGTGTTATCTTGTTAAGATATGAAAATGATTGATGTGTTGTAAAAGAGACTACAGTAAAACAAATCTTACTTATTGTATATGATTAAAAGTACAATAGGTAAAAGCAATTGTTAGCTAGGACATGTCACCAAGACCAGTTCATCACCACATATGTAAAAGGGAATCCAGTGCGAACAACAACCGCAGCCAGATATGTATTAAGGAGAGAAAGAGGACGCCCACCATTCGTTTAGCAGAAGGATAGAAGAAGGGACGAAGGAATCTCGGGAGCGACTGAATCTCAACTGAGACATCTGAAGCTAACGGCGAGATGGTAATATATTGTAACAGCGATTTATAACATGGCAGAATCAAAGAACTTGTAGAAAAGAAAATAGTGAACGTTTTGCCGACAGTGTATTGCAGTTGATAACATTTTTATTTATATCACCTTCATAAGATTTAAACTGTATTTTTGAATTTGTGTGTGTGCGTGCGTGTGTGCGTGTGTGCGTGCGTGCGCGCGCGCGTGTGTGTCAACCACCAAATATCATAATCTCCTCCCACACCCAACAGCCCTGATGTGTTGTCAGGGAGGCACCAACGGAATTCAGGGCTTCTGGCTCCTGTTTTGGCTCCGGTGGTATTTAAAATGATACTCCAGTCAGTGAGAGATTCACAGTATTTACTCAAATAGGTATAACATATTGATTGTGCAGAGTAATTATGAAAACAGATCGTTAATAAACAATTAGTTATAGTATAATTGTTCCAAAAAACATGATCATGCTATCTTGCATTCATAGCGCTGCCATCTTGAGGCACTGAACCAGTGACATAACCCCAAACGTTTACGTCACTGGTGCATTGTTGGAAAAGGCAAAGCTTGGCGGAAGTCTCGCGCTTAATTGTGATAATGACGTAATCAAACCGCGACATGCTAGATACATCAAATACCATCGGACAAACGTAGGATGTTCGAATGTGCATGCGCCAGTGACGTAAACCGCTTACGTCACTGGCGCATCCACGTTTTGTGCCTCTATATGGCAGCGCCCTGAATCAAAAACAGCATTTTATGATAGAATTATACTGGGATTAATTGTTTATTAACGATCTTTGTGCATAATTACTATGCACAACCAATATATTATACAAGTGTGTGTATATGCTGTGAACCTCTCACTGACTTAGTATCCCTTTAAGTAAACACACTCCCTTTCGGAACAGTACGGTAACACAAGGGACGTGTGCCGGAAGCCATCATGGCGTCTTTCACCACGTGGTGCTTAGAATAACCAAATGGGCGGATTGCGAACCTTCTGGAATCTACCGAGGGTGTAAACTGAGCGGACCCACTGCATCCGGGAACGAGGCTTTGATCACGTGTGCTGCCAAGTGTGTGTGTAACAGGGACGACTGTGAATACATGACTATTAATTATGCTACATCGGGATAAAATAAGTACGATTTAATGATGGAACGTTTCAACATGTCTTAAGGCGTTCTCAGTCAAAAATATTATCTGAATGTACATTGAGTCTAGCATCAGTTTCGCCAGTGAAAACTGGGTTTTGAACATGTAAATCCATAGAATTAATTTTAGTATTAAAACATTGCATCAATAAAGCATTATGCTGTCCTGACCGTGGAATAAGAAAATGCTGTCCATTTGGTATGGTATGGCGGTGATACCATTCAAAGTAGGATAAAGAAAACGAGTAATAATGAATACTAATAACCGCCGAAATCCGGTGAAGGCATTCATTGGTGTGTCGGCGGACGGCTTAACTCGTTTAGTTCTAGTTGGATCTGTCCAAGCTGTGTGTACCCGGTACCTTCTAGAACGTTAACTGTGCCGGCCATTTATGAACAATATACTTATGTACATCAGTCATACCGACAGATACCGCAATGTGTCTAATGGTATACAATATTTAAATCAAAGAAAGCGAGTGGACGGCGGATGAACGAAAAATGATTGCTTCAGTCTTTGCCTCGTCTGTACGAAGATGGTTGTAATCCAGTCACTGTCAAATATCACGCATTCGTCGATTTTTCGTTGTGCATTTGCGTGACTCGATGGCGGACACTCAGCGTACAATTCAGCATCGTCTGCGTATATATAATAGCGGATCTGGCGGCGATCAAAAATGTCCACAGTGGTTAAAAGGTAAATATTAAATAGGCCTTCGCGTATTCACCCTGGTGTATCTGGACTGTGATTGGGAAGATACGCCCTATGGAATGGGTCGTTGAAGCCGTTAGTGTCAAGATAATGGCGCGTTTCTTTAGTAACGAACTGTTCCAGACAGAAAAGCTAAGTTTGATATCGGACGGTAGTTTGCGAGACAATTAACGCACAGACCGCTTTAAAGACCGGTGTAAGTATTGCATGTTTTATGGCCGCTGGTATGACGCCCGATTCGATTGACGTATTAACACTATCTGTAAAAACCGATGCTATTATTTCAATGTTTTCTTTGAGCAGGATTGTTGGCATCGGGTCAATCGCGCAGGATTTCGCAGAGGACTTAAAAAGACCCGTCTAACGTATGCAATCGTTGCCAGCGTAAATTCACAGAGCTGCGCGAGTTGGTAATAATCACACCGGCGTCGGTCAGAAGGGGCGGTCTTAACTTCGTAGCGCGCGAATACATTGCAGGACGTATGTCAGCGATTTTCTCGACCAAACGTTCTTGGAATGTCCCAGTAAGAGCTACGTCATTAGATGACTCAGGAAACTGAGCTGATGCAGATCGGCCCAGCAGTGCTTTGGTGACGCCGAACTCAGTTTTCGTATTGTGTGCAGAAGTTACTGACCTACGTAGCAGCGAGTTGGCGGCGATATTCGTCTCAAAGCGTCGTATGCATCTGTTTATGGACAACGAGCCGTGACTGTCGCCATCGGCGTTCAGCGAGACAGAGGTCACATTTCGCACAAGACGACATGTCCGTGTGCCACGGTGTCATCGGACGAACGGTGATGACACAGGTGACGATCGGCGCGTGCTTGTTGATAGTGGTCTCGTTAGCGCTGCTGTAGTTGTCGGTGGACTCGACTCTGGTTCCAGAGTGTTGGTCCCCACATTGCTAAACCTATAATTTATACTAATTTGAAATGTTTAAATTAGTTAATATAAGATAACTGATATTGCACCTAAGTGCTTGGAAATCGAATACATATAGATGCATCGAGACTAAACAATTAGTCGATCTGTGTGTCGTTCAGCAAATATTCCAGTTGTTACAGATCGATTGATACGCCAAGTGGCTATGGTGGGTAAGCAACATTATAAAGGTACGTTTTATATTGAGTTTTAACTGATCTAACACTAGAAGGAAGAACACTGCAAAGAATCGGTGCAACTACAGAAAATGCCCAGTTCAGACGTAAGTTGCCAAAAGTAAACAACGCCGAGATGTTCGAAGCTGGATAGCTTTTCTTACAGGACTACGCAATGAATGAACATACAATGTTTTTTAGCCATGGTGGAGCCAGTGGAGTGGTAGTGGAGCTCACGTCTGTTTCTGAGCGTCAGGTGTAAACATGAGCTTGCTGACAGTTCAGTCAACCCGTCTGTTACAACCGATATTGTAATACTCGCCTGTTAATGTAATAAATGCCTGATAATGTAATAAAATCGCCCGATAATGTAATAACCGCCTGATAACGTAATAAGATCACCCGATAATGTAATAAACTTGCTGCCTGATAATGTAATAATTTTCGCCCGATAATATAATATACTCCTCTTGCCTGATAATGTAATAACTTTCGCCTGATAATGTAATAACGTACACATTTCACGTAGGACTTAGTCGTTTTCGTGGATTTCATGTTGATTTCTTGCACTTAGTCCAATTCGTAAATTTCGTTTATTTCGCAATAATACACCTTTTGCTAGCAGTGGGATCTTTTTAGATTAAATCCAATAAGCTGGTTCAGAATCTGAAGTCAGATATGTCCAAGCAAGTCAGGAATTTCAGTTATGCACGTTACCAAACAGGTTGTACTGCGCGAAAAATGGCACTCTTCGTTATTAGTCAAGATCGCCAAACACAAGTACTTGCCGCTAATGTCATGGCAACCACCACAATAATCGATTAAAATACATGATTTCCGTGATCATTGTCATTGCTTCTGTTTGTAATAATCCTTCGGAAAATATAACCGAAATACCCTATATGGGAACAGTTCGATTTAACGGCCCCCAGCTTCGTTTTCGCGCCCGATACTTACACATAAAATGACGTAAGACAGAACACAATCCCATAGTCCACTGCGGCGGTGTTCCGTTCCGGTGACCAGTGCAAAAACGATGCCACTGGTGGGAGGCAGGGCAGAATAGCACCGAACGTTCTACTACTATCGGGTTCAGTGCGCGAAGACAACAATGGTAATGTAAAATGATACATTTGCACACAGCTTATACTATGCTAGGCGAGCAAATCCCGAGGGGATCAAATACACGTGTTTATGCTATTGATCGGTTTAAAAAAAAGTAAAGGTAAGTTTTTATATAGGCTATAGCGCAGTATCCAGTCCATAGGACTGCTCAAAGCGCTCTTACACATTACATTTATATCTTCAAAGGGTTTTGAAGATATAAAATTAATATTTTCTTCTATTAAGAAAATTATGAGACAGCAATCATGAATATCTCATTTTAAATATAGATTGAATATAAGAAAGTGTTGCCAGTCAAACAAACACATTCAAAATAGTGTCTAAGATTATCGTCATCGGGACATTGGAATATGTATATGCTGTTGATGTATTATGTTATGGCCAATCGTTTTACTAGAAAGAACCGGAACCATATTTGTATGTATATATATACATATATATATATATATATATATATATATATAACGTATATATATATATATATAATGTATATATATATATACATATATGTATATATATTATATATAATCCCTGTAATTAATTTATGTACTCTATCACTTGAAGACACATATAGAGATATTAATGTGTCACTGCAATTTGTTGGCCTTTCAAATTATTTTTATGAAGCATGGATGTGGCATCGATCCTATTCAAATTGTTATTATTAGAATCTTTTAGATATTCACATAGCCTTTTAATTTAACTGCCATTGTTTCACTGCATTGTTTAGCATGCAAGTTTCGAAACAATTACCATAAGCAAATTCGGAAACAGCATACTTCTTACTCAATATACTCTTGTGATTTCCGTTTTATCCGCAGACTTACACAACGTCACCGAGAGTGTCGAGCGAGGACAGCCGTTGACAGCCCAGTGACTCGACAGCCGACACCAGAACCTCCCTGCTGTCATCATCGAACAAGATGGAGGCTGAACAGACCACCGTAGTAGCAACGGAAGAACAGAAGGATGTCAAGGATGAAGAGGTGACGAACAAATATATTTACTTACTTACTGACGTTTAGACTATCCCTGTTCACTTATTTTGTCGGGTGTCGTAACATATAGATCACATAGCAAGTCCGCGCAATATAAAGCAATGGTCGATCTTGATCCTTGAGTTGAGTACAACTGATGAAGGTTGATTACCCGAAAACTGAATTATACAGGGAAGACAATTCATTCCTGCGGTGCAGTGGACATCGAGCTTCGAGGGGTCAGTGTATTGGTCATCAGCATTGATGATCGAATGCGTTCATTAGCCCAACATTCTTTTTACAAATATAACTCCGGTGTTCCGTTTACGTAGTTGTTATCTGGATTGGATTGCGTGTGGGGTTCGTCGGGCTGCAGCAGCGCTAGTCCGTACGGTTTCGCATGTGTTTGTCCCTAGTTCAACGGTGGTGACCCATCGTGTATAACGCCCTCCTAATAATGGAAAATGTTGTGCACGCCATAATAGAATCGCTACGTGAGCATACATCTGTTAGCGGGCATTGGTCCCTTTCGTTACCCCTAGGTGGAAAGCATAATATAGTAAGTACAATAAACATTCAATGTCATTCTTTGGAGTACTGGTATCATGTGGTCTTCGAGCTCAGATTGTAACCAAAAGGGTAATAGGAAAATGATGATTACATGTAAGCATTGCTATTTCCGTTGCCCGTTCATGAAGTCAAAACATACTCGAAAGTCCAATTGGACATGGAATGTTTCAAAACACTATGGGGTCGCCAGGACTCTTGTGTTCTCCTTTATTTTCTGTCAGTAGTTGTGCTGATGAGCTCCGGCATGGAGAGGGTCGTCCATTCCAAGATAGTGTTCATACATCTCTTACTCCGACGTCCACGGCGGTGTTTGCCCTCCAGGTTGCACTGCCGGGTCGTATTTGATGTTATTTTGTCGTGTAACATGCCCAAACCATGTTATCATCTTTAATCAATAGCGTAGTACGATTATTTCACGTTGTTCTAGCGAACATGCGTGCTATACATATTGTGTTATGAACGATGCGACAATTAATCGTTTGAGTTGACTCTACGCCAAGGCCAAACAGGACATATCTAGGGTAACGAGACTGTAGAGTTGCTGTACAGACGCTATGGAACTCGTTACATAAAGATGTGTGCCGCTGTTGCAATGTCAATATTTTGAGAACAAATTAAGACATTTCAACATAATATACAAATAACATACCATTTTACTATTTTTAGGTTATTTAGTTAACCTATATTCTACTTTTTCTTGAAAAAAATACCAGTTTAACTAATTTTATAATGTTACCTTTTTATATAAGTATATCAAATACGTTGGAAGGTTTTACTCTTTTTCTTTCTACCAGTTGTTGTACTGTGCAGCAACACAGAATAAAATTGTACTAAAATGGCGCTGTGAAAGTCAGTAAACATTTATCTTTATTATAACGTCAGTTTGCCTTTATCACACAGCCTACTGCTCGTGACAACTGGGATGGCAAGTGGGACTTCGTAATGTCCGCGCTCAGCCTAGCCATAGGCATGGGAAACGTTTGGCGCTTTCCCTACATGTGTTATCGGAACGGAGGAGGTAACAGGGCAGTCTTGTCCTACAAACAGTGTTAATGCGATAGTGTCTGTTCCTCTAGCTTGACTCCGTACCCCTGGCAGATACCTACGAAAACAAATCCTCTTTTGAGCTCAGGCGACGTGGTCGGCCTCCGGTCATGTGACATTATTATGGGTGATTTCAACCATACGCTGCGTGTGTTACATGCAATGTTTTGGGACGTAGAAGCAAATATTCGGTTACACAAAAACATTCAGTTGTTCGTGCAATTCGGCGAGCCAGTCGTTTTACTGGCATTCCCAGAATTTGTTTACCTTTTCTCAAATTGAGGCGGCTCTGTGTGCTGTTCTCGCGGATGAAGCAGTCGCGAGTCATTAAACTAGTGTGACTCGGCTAGATTATACACTTTTTATAGGGACCTGCCAGGGCTAGTCTGCATGGACAAAAACGGTGGCTAGCGACGGTGAGCCAGTGGAATTATTTCGAACATAACGTCTGCTCTGTACTTTCAATATAGTATGTATTGTAGTCTTAGCAATATTACACCAAATGAAAATCAAAGTCTTGGAACAGACATCATCCCTCTAAAGAACACGTTTTATCTGTACATACACAAATCATAAGTGTTCTCAAGGTTATTAGGATCTCAATTATGCCCATCATTACATGTGACTTCAATGATTTAGAAAATGTTGATCAACCGCTGGCGGCCATTTTCTAAAATGGCTGCCACGGCCACCAAGTTGCGAATTTGCGATGGCCCAATATCCACTTTTGTTCCCAAGATATCTATCAACACATCTGCGAACTGTGGTGCTTGTATCACAAAATGAACAATTGGTTTGATATTTTGGGCTATGCTGCCCCACAATAAGTGTTTTGTACACGACGTCTTGTGTAAACGGTAGATCTTGGGTAACAGCGTGCCTGTAGAACGGCCTCCACACATATGCGGCCAAATTATGTATGCAGAAAGAGTGACCGTTACACGTATATATGTCAATTATCGACATCATTTTTGTGTGTGTGTGTGTCTGTGCGTGCGTGCGTGCGTGCGTGCGTGTGTGTATGTTTGTGTGTGGAAATATTGCTACAACGACACATTAACGTTGATTAATTTGCTATCATTGTTATTGTAGTTTTCAGATGAATTCATGTTATGTCTTCAGGGGCATTTTTGTTTCCATACCTAATAATGGTGATGGTTGCCGGATTTCCAATTATGTTTCTCGAGTTTACATTTGGCCAATATGGTGCCACTGGCTGTGTGACTATATGGCGAAATGCATGCCCGCTGTTCGAAGGTAGGAACTGTGTACCGACACGTGACAAATAGCATGGTATTACTTTCAACATTCTTAAGATGGCAAATGTTTTATTTCGAAAATAACCAAGATTCGATATTTCACCTTTGTCTGTCACAGTAATTGATTCCATATGCACAATCAACATGGCTTTGGAAATAAACATTCAACTGAATGGGCATCTCTTGTACATGTAGTAGTTGGAGTAGTTGCACAAATGGACAAACATCACTTACGTTTTAGTAGTTTTCTTCAAAAGGCATTTTATACAATTGACCAGTTTATCTTATTAAATAAACTAAGACAGTATGGTTTACATGGTATTATAATAACAATATTTAGGAGTTACTTAAGCAACCAAAATGAGCATATCAATATAATTTATTAGTACCCCAAAGTTCTATCATTTATTCATATTCATTGCTTACAACATATAATGTCTTTAGTGTCTTCCAGCTACCAAAAATGTTAAAAGTTGTTGGTATGTTGACGATACTACGTTATTTAGCATAATTTATGTTTTTACGAATGCTTACAGAACTAAAGTATTGGGTTTTCTATAAATAATGAATTCTTAAAGATACTTGAATGGGTAAATATTATAATTTTGTTCTCTCTAATTGATAGCAAATCCAAATATATTAATTTTATAAGCCAAATAAGGTATTTTAACACTTTTCGCTATATATATATATATATATATATATATATATATATATATATATATATATATATATATATATATCAATGGATTTCATGAAATCCTATTGAATTGAAAGAGTGAAAGAATTACGATGTATAAAAGATGTATAAAAGATGTATATACAAATGTATAAAATCTATCGGTATCTTAAAATGACTAAAAATGTAATATGTGCTTCCTTTACAAAACTAAATCCCTTTATATAATACACAATTACTATCTGATATAAACCAATGTATATAGGTTTGGGGATACCAAAATAAACGGATGTTGAAAACACAAAAGAAAGTCACGATAATTAAACAACGAATCTTTTAAAAATTAATGGTGTTTAAAAATTAAATGAACATAAATTATATTTTTAATGCATACGTAAATAGTACAGGTACTTATCCGCATATCTTTTAAACTAGAAACTTTGGGTTTTTATTGTTTATATATATATATATATATATATATATATATATATATATATATATATATATATATATATATATATATATATATATATATATATATATATATATATATATATGCCTTCCTGTGCACACGATTGTTCCCCACTATGTTGTTTGTAGGAATTGGTTGGTCGATGACCGTTACTGCCTTCACTACCGGCATCTACTACAACATGATTATTGCGTACGCCGTATACTTCATATTTGCGTCTTTTAATTCACCATTACCGTGGGAAAGTTGCGGCAACCCGTGGAATACAAAATGTGAGTTTGATGAACGACTGAACGACTGATCGAATGAACGAACAAACGAACGAACGAACGAACGAACGAACGAACGAACGAACGAACGAACGAACGAACGGACGAACGGACGAACGGACGAACGGACGAACGGACGAACGGACGAACGGACGAACGGACGAACGGACGAACGGACGGACGGACGGACGGACGGACGGACGGACGGACGGACGGACGGACGGACGGACGGACGGACGGACGGACGGACGGACGGACGGACGGACGGACGGACGGACGGACGGACGGACGGACGGACGGACGGACGGACGGACGGACGGACGGACGGACGGACGGACGGACGGACGGACGGACGGACGGACGGACGGACGGACGGACGGACGGACGGACGGACGGACGGACGGACGGACGGACGGACGGACGAACGAACGGACGAACGGACGAACGGACGAACGGACGAACGGACGAACGGACGAACGGACGAACGGACGAACGGACGAACGGACGAACGGACGAACGGACGAACGGACGAACGGACGAACGGACGAACGGACGAACGAACGAACGAACGGACGAAGGACGAACGGACGAACGGACGAACGGACGAATGGACGAATGGACGAAGGAAGGAAAGAAGGAACGTTTGAATGCCTGATGCTTCATGCTTACGTTTTCTATAATGGCGTACATTCTTCATACACTTTTTTCTTTTTGTTTATTTCACTCTCTCTCCCACGGCAGACTGTACAACCGCCGAGTGCATCGCCGGGAACTCCTCAGCTGTGGGGTGTACCAAAAGTGGAAACAACAGAACGGTGCTTAAAACCCCCGCAGACGAGTATTTCCAGTAAGTTAACTGACAAATGTTAATGACTAGCAGAGCACATAGTCTTGACACTGCCCTACAGATCCGTATACAATCGGTACTTAGTTTGACAGTTTCAATGTTTATTTCAGGAACATATACATATAGCTTTAACATTCCATTACGTGGATTACTTGGGGCAACCAATACACAAAATGGTTGCTAAATTCAATTTCGCCGTATCATAATACCTTCGTCACGCTACGGGGGGAGTATATCGCAATTAAATTGACATAACTATCGTTGGTTGGTGTATTAACGTAGACACATGGAAGCGTTAACAAACTGCTGCATGTATTCAGTTGTAGGAAGTGTACATTTCAGATTAACCATAAACGTGGTTATATGCTAGAACTTTGCTCTCGTGCAGTCGGCAGGTGTTGGGTATAACCAGTGGACTGACCGAAGTGGGCGGCCTTCGCTGGCAGCTGGTTATGTGTTACTTGATATGTTGGGGCTGCGTTGTCCTTTGTCTGGTCCGAGGAATCAAGTCGTCCGGCAAGGTGAGTGGCTTCAGTGATACGTAAAGCCCGCTGGCGCAGCACAATTTCTCCTTAGATACTTACCATGCAAAATCAAATGATATGTTTAAATCCTAGATGCCAAGAATGCCATTACGTTGCTACTTACCATAGTGTTCAATTTATTTCATTCTTAAAACTAGCCCAAGTTCAGCCAAATCATGTTTGGATTCATACATACTCATCCATGCCTTCTTGTATTTCTTGCATAACTATACTTATTTATATTCAAAAGGTGGTACAATTTACTCGGATCTTTGTCAGATATAACCAGCAGCAGTGGTAAACTACTTACTTTACATATCCATGTTTAGTAGTACAGACTTGGTGACATCTGACAATATGTTTAATTTGACCTTAGCAACTCTTTTGTTGTATTTTTTTTTTTAAACTACATATATATATATAATTATATATATATACATATATATATATATATATATATATATATATATATATATATATATATATATATATGTATATATATATACATATATATATATATATATATATATATATATATATATATATATATGTATATATGTATATATGTATATATGTATATATGTATATATATATATATATATATATATATATATATATATATGTATGTATGTATATATATATATATATATATATATATATATATATATATATATATATATGTATATATGTATATATGTATATATGTATATATATATATATATATATATATATATATATATATATATATATGTATGTATGTATATATATATATATATATATATATATATATATATATATATATATATATATATATATATATATATATAGTTCCTGTGATGTTCAGTATGTACACGACATCCATTGCGGATATATGTACGAAGCATCATGTGCTGTTGCATCGATTTGCTGATGACATCCAGCTATATGTTAGCTACAATCCCATGATGTCTGATGAGCGCAAAACGGCTGCTCGTCCAGTGCATAGCAGAAATACGAGCATGGATACTGTTACATCAATTGAAACTTAACAACGAGAAAACCGAGTTTATCGCGCTGCAGTCACTGCACAATCTACGAGTCCATGGCAGCCCCAGCTTGGAGCTACCTGGGCTAACATTGACATCTACGGACGCAGTGAGAACTCTGGGCTGCTACTTCGATAGGTATATGCAATTGAACCGCCTCGTGTCCAGCTACTGCTCTTCGGCATATTACCATCTGCGCCTGATCAGCAGAATCCGACACCTGCTGACCCAAGACGCGTGCCATGCCGCAGCACGTTGTCTTGTACTGACTCGCCTCGACTACTGCAATGGTCTACTCGGTGGACTGAACAATGGACTGACCAACCGACGCCAACGTGCACAAAACTCGGCCGCTCGCGTTACCAACCGTTTCAGACGGCGAGGTCACATCACACCGATTCTGCGATCGCTGCATTGGCTGCCGATCAAGATGAGAGTAGCATTCAAGATATGTACTTGCATGTATAAGATCCTGCATGGCTTGGCCCCAGACTACCTCAATTGTGCGATAGCGCGCAACGCGCCTACACGTGGATTGCGATCAGCGAGTCACGCAACATTGCTCGCAGTGACGGTGCCGAGGAGAACGGTCGGAAAGTGCAGTTTTGCAGTGGCAGGTCCATCCATGTGGAACAGCTTGCCTAAGAGTGTGAGAACAACTGAGACACTGGCAGCCTTCCGAAAACAACTAAAAACTCACTTATTTCGTTTATACTACCTGCCTTGATGACACTGATTTGTATTCTGTGACGCTGCTTGGTTTTAAATTGTTCGGTTTGGAATTGTATTTTTACACACTAATTTATTGTTTTATAATTATTTATCTTAGCTTATTTATTTATTTATACTTAATTATTGCTCTTATATTACTTACTTATTTAAATTAGATTACTGATCTGGTACCTCACGTATGTATTTAATTGGTCTATATTTTAGATTTGGTCAACACGTCATAGTAATGTGTTTTTATTGATCTTAACTTTTACTTATTTATCTTAGCTTATTTATTGTTATCTTACCTTATGTATTTAGTGAATTTACAAAAGTGCTATATTAAGCAACGGAATTATTATTATTATTATTATATATATATATATAATATATATATATATATATATATATATATATATATATATATATATATATATATATATATATATATATATATATATATATATATATATATATATATATATATATATATATATATATATATATATATATATATATATATATATATATAGTAATGGTCATTATTTTAAATGATGATGGTGTCACTGGAAGACAGCTTTTATCCAATTGACATCCATGCAATCCCAAACTATCACTGCTAGAAATACACATCTATGATTATATCGATAGGTGTCAATCTCATAAACCCACAGTTACCCGCACTGACATGGATGGTATCATCATTCACTGTAAGAACTGGCGGTAGTCGCGTGACTTCACAAGTTGATTTCAACGAAAATCTTGCTGTCAAATAGTATAGCATAATCTGTAATACAATAAGTTACGGCGCTCTTTGATGATTAATCACTTCCCTTTCTTGTTATATAGCCAGTTTGTGTTACAGCCAGATCTTGCGAGACACCCAAATAACTCAGGCCTTTTAACATGAGATAATGGCGGCAAAACAACATTTTGACGAGTACGAAATATCCACAATGCACCGCCGAGGGAATTATCTCGCTATAGTGCACATGGTCCATCCGTCACGACGAAACGAAATATAATATAAGCAGGGCTTCATTTTGTTGAACGCTTGATGGAGTTTATTAGGCAATCTAGACACATCAGTTCACGTTATAACGATATAACATTGTTGGTGTGTGTACGCTTAATAGCGCAAAAACAATCGATTATGACATATGCAAACCGCGGCGTACCTATTATTGTGGTTGAATAGGCGGCACACGTGACGACGATGCTTCCGTACTTTCTGATCACCATACTCTTCTTCCGCGCCATCAGCCTCGAAGGGTCGGCAGATGGGATTCGATACTTCCTTACTCCAAATTGGCATCGCATGATGCACCCTCATGTACGTGAGCAAGTTGATACTGCTGCTAATATTGTCATTAGTAATATTACTATTAAGTAACCTTTAGCAAGATTTAGCAAATGTCATCCTAAGTTAGAAGATTCAGAAAGCACGCGTACAAGGAATCGTGTGGTGCATGCAGAGACCAACCATGTTCCGCTATTGTATACTATTATATAATGTGTGTGTGTGTGTGTGTGTGTGTGTGTGTGTGTGTGTGTGTGTGTGTGTGAGTGTGTGTGTGTGTGTGTGCGTCCGTGCGTGCGTGCGTGCCTGTGTGCGTGCCTGTGTGCCTGTGTGCGTGCGTGCGTGCGTGCGTGCGTGCCTGCATGCCCGCCCGCCCGCCCGCCCGCCCGCCCGCCCGCCCGCCCGCCCTCCCGCCCGCCCGCCCGCCCGCCCGCCTGCCTGTTGTTGTTGTTGTATGTAGCCGTCTCTCTATCTCCCCTGCTTTCTCTCTCTCCTCTGTTTCTCCACCAGGTGTGGTGTGACGCTCTCGTGCAGGTGTTCTTCTCGTTGGATGTCTCCATGGGTGGTCTCGCCACTCTCGCCAGCTACAACAAGTTCAACAACAATATTTACAGGTGTGGACTTTGATGGTGACGGGCACTACGATATTGATTCCAATGCTCTAACAATATATTTCTATCCGAATGTCAGATAGCAACATATAGACATTTTACTAGGGTGCTATGTAATAAATCCGCGACCTCTGCGATTGACTTCCACTGTTGCTTTTGTCGTTGGTTGCTGTTGATGTTTTTGTTCGTTATTTGTTTTTGTTTTTTGTTGTCATCGTCGTCGTCGTCGTCGTCGTCGTCGTCGTCGTCGTCGTCGTCGTCTCCAGTTCTAACGACATAACACTTGGTGACGTCGTCTGCAAACAACATCCTAAATTCTCTTTTTCTTTCTTTCTTCTTCGTCTTCTATGTTTTGTTCTTCTACTTGTCATCGTCATCGCCGTCGTCTTCAGTTCTTCTTCTTTGCCACCACAAGCCGTCTCATTTCCCTGCATTTCTCGCTCTGCTTCTCCATTCGTGTCCTTCTCCAATCGTTTTTCTCTACACAATTCTCCCACTGCAATCGAGGTATGCTTGCTTTGTAAACCCTTCTACCCTACCTACTTCTCTCCTTAGTACTTTCTGCCGTAATTATCGGAGGTTACTCAAACGCCTGCGGTTCCGAAGTAGATCTATGGCTATGCTAACGCATTCTTTCGTTTCGTTTGTAGAGATGCGATAGTTGTGGCACTAGGCGATACGTTAACGAGTGTTTATGTTGGTGTTGTAATATTCGCAATATTGGGCTTCCTCGCCCATACAGTTGGAACCACCGTGAACATGGTTGCCTCACAAGGTAAGACATTCATCAGCCGTAGTAACACGCCCTTTGACCAAAAAGCAGCTGCATCCCACTGATATAAAAAATACTTGATGCGCGTGGCGAAAAGACATGTTTAGCGGGGCGACGTGAGGGCACGTCATTTTGTTGTCACTGGCGGAACAATCCTGTTCTATAAAATACTTGCTATCAACCGATACTTAAATGGAAACAAAAGTAAATGTTTTGATCATATGAGGTTAACAGAGTTAACAAAAAGTAACAACTTACAACAATAATCAAATTTTTAATGTCAGTGATTTACCATGAACAAAATCTAGAACACATTTCTATGAACTCATGATGCCGTAGATGCAGCGGCTTCGAGTGTGTAGTTTACCGAGAAGGTACAGGCGCCATTTAGACCAGCATGTATTGAATGTTGAATGAGCACTATAATTGGTTTGCCATAAGTCGCTTGATTGTTTAAGTAGGTGTCTAGTGATTGACAATTAACAGTGTGAATGTCAGTCCAGGAGCCGGGC
>OZ024859.1:3255949-3268449 GCA_964017155.1 Oasisia sp. SBJ-2009
GGTTGGTGAGTATTGGTGGTGGGTTGGTGAGTATTGGTGGTGGGTTGGTGATTATTGGTGGTGGGTTGGTGAGTATTGATAGTGGGTTGGTGAGTATTGGTAGTGGGTTGGTGAGTATTGGTGGTGGGTTGGTGAGTATTGGTGGTGGGTTGGTGAGTATTGGTGGTGGGTTGGTGAGTATTGGTTGTGGGTTGGTGAGTATTGGTGGTGGGTTGGTAAGTATTGGTGGTGGGCTGGTGAGTATTGATGGTGGGCTGGTGATGGGTTGGCTGAGGATTGGTGGCGGGTTTATGGTAGGTTGGTGACGAGTTGGTGAAGAGTTTATGTTGACTTTATGGCGGTGTGGTTGTAAGTTCGTGGTGCGTTAGTGGTGACTTCAGGTGGGATTGTTGTGGGATGATGGTGGGCTGTTGTTGTTTTCCCTGTCTGGACCGGCCAGCGTTGTAATATTTCATTCGCAACGACATCACATAAGTTGTATCCACTGATGTTGATGGTAGGCATATCTTGCTTGTACTATCTCAAAGAGTACTTGACAAACCCACTTGTTTTCGCTCCATTCGTCTTCAGAAGCTCCAGAGTCTGTGCAGGCCTACGAAGGATTGGGGGGAAACACCAGAAACAGCGCACAAGATTCCCGCGCCTGACACCGAGGCTGTAGCAGTCGACCTTAATGAGGAGGGGTCGGTAAAGAAAGAATCAACGGAGGTCGTAAGCGACGAATTGTCCCCCTCGCACTCCAACATGCATCCAGTCGACGCGAATACTACCGAGGTTACGGTGGGGACCGTCGAAAGGGAAGCGTCATTGCCGGCAGTCGTAGACTAGAGTCAACGACAGATGGGGCACACTGATCCCACCCCATTCGACAACACGCCTTGTACACACAACCAAGACACTGTCACTGGTTAACGTCGAATATGGTTGAAGACATCGTTTTAACAACAACATTGGCGACCCTACTCCGCAACACGAGTTGTTGTAGACTTAACCGCCGCACTGGCAACGGCTGATGATAATTAGTTTCAAAGGTGTTTGGCAGATCACGACACTAACGTTCATCGAGTCACGATCATAGCCAACTCTTCACCAAAAACATTGTGTCTAAATAAAGTGTATATTATTATTATAAATATGTGTGCTGTGCAGTTTATTTCACGTATTTAAGTAATACAATTTAACGTCATTACAAGTAGTTTACTGACGATGAAAAGTAGCGTTTTATAAACGTAGCCACATTTACATTTATAATGCACTGGCACCGTACAAACTAGGTAACCACTTAAACACTTGGTGATGCAGCCAGGACAATGATGATGACACTTGTGCACAAAGATTACGAACCATGAAAAATGTATGTGTTTTAATAAAGCAGTTCACCTATTCGTATTCAAAGTTAATAATGTAAACAATTTGAAATTAAAAACGTATCTGCGTAATAGTGCCAACCTTCTGGATGAATTGGATGGAAACCTATAAAACGTACAACGGAGGTTTCTGCCGTGGCAGTTCCGCCCGTGTGAGAAGGAACACTTAGCTCGTTCGAGTCGTTAGGGACCGGATCAAGAATGAAAATGGCAAAATAACGTAAACACGATATGGCGGCAGGCGAGATTTGCATGCCCTATAGCTGAACTTCTCTATTAAAAACATACATTATTCGTGGTTCGTAATCTTTGTGCCCAAGTGTCATCATCTTGACATGCCTGCATCACCAAGTGTTTACCTAGTTTGTACGGTGCCAGTGCATTATAAATGTAAATGTGGCTACGTTTACAAATGGCTACTTTTTATCACCAGTAAACTACCTGTAATAACGTTATAAAGCTTACTTAAGGGGACGCATTCGTCGAGTTTCGTTGTGCATTTGCGTGAATCGCCGGCGGACACTCAGCGTACAATAGAGTGTCATCTGCATATATAATATATGATAGCGTATCTGTAGGCGATCAAAAATATCCACAATTGGTAAAAGGTCAATATTAAATAGGTCTTCGTGTATTGGCACTAGTGCTGTCTCTGTTCTGTATTTGGGTTGGTACGTACTCTGGAATCTGGAATGGATCGCGCGAATCGATTGTTAGCGATGTTCTCGACGAAAATTATTTTCTTGGAGCCTACAGATACTTACATATAATATATTAGAAGCCACAAGGTAGTGTCTGGGCATACAATATAATAATTATTTATGGTTGGTTGTTTGGCTGCTTTGTTGTTTGGTCGGTCGGTCGGTCGGTCGGTCGGTCGGTCGGTCGGTCGGTCGGTCGGTCGGTCGGTCGGTCGGTCGGTCGGTCGGTCGGTCGGTCGGTCGGTCGGTCGGTCGGTCGGTCGGTCGGTCGGTCGGTCGGTCGGTCGGTCGGTCGGTAATGACATCACACCGATACTCAAGAAACTGCACTGGCTGCCAGTGTGTGAAGCGACGCTTTCGTTAGGTAGTACTAATATTCTCGCTCGACAGAGACTGGTACCATCTTAAATCACCGACCTATTCCACGAACAAAAAGCAACTCAACTATTACGTTCTGCTGCAAGTAATTATTTATTTGTACCGTTATCTTGCAGCCTATACGATGACGTAACTCTCTTGGGGTTGGGGTAATTTTCAATATTATTGTCAATAAATTATCATCAGCTATACTTGAATCATTTGCTCTCATCAATGTTACCTAATTTATAAATGGTATGAATATATATATATATATATATATATATATATATATATATATATATATATATATATATATGTATCTGTATATATCTGTATATATATATATATATAGCGTGAATCTTAAGCGCTCCAGAATGGAAAGATTGACGATGACCTGTTCTTCTTCTTAATATTATTATCATGATATCATAAACAATTCGTAGTGAAATCAGTCTGTCGGATCTTGCACCACTGGCGGCTTCTCGCCAGTTCTATCCGGGCCACAAGCCCGTGACGAGATGTACACAACCCACAGAGACACCTGGAAGACAAATGATATACAGTGTAAACGTCTACAGTCGTATAGATCGAACATGTTCGTAGGTCGTATAACATACTAACTAACAGTTGTGTGTTAATTGTAATACAAAAAGCTGATAATATATATATATATATATATATATATATATATATATATATATATATATATATATATATATATATATATATATATATATATATATTATATCATGTCTTGCCATGCTTCGCATCACCTGGCAAGACATGATCCCAGACACGGAAAACGGAGGTCCTCAAGCGTGCAGGGCTGCAAAGCATACTGGCTCTGCTGAAGAAAGCTCAACTTCGATGGGTTGACTTTGACCTGTTGTCAGAATGAGCGATGAAACGTTACCAATGTCCCTGCTGTATGGAGAACTGCCAGAGGAGATGAGGTCTACTGGTGGTCAGTGCAAAAGCGGTCAAATCCTCCCGAAAGACTTTTGAAATCAACACCGAGTCTTGGGAAAAGCCCAGCAGCTGAGCGAGGCGCCTGGCGCAGCCTGATCCGGAAGGGAGCTGAGTCCTATGAACAAACCAGGATACGCCAGGCGGAAGAAAAGAGACTGTTCTGCAAATCCAGTGCTGGGGAAACAAGCTCTGCGATTATTACTGCTCTTCCATGTCCCAACTCCGACAGAACTTTTCGTGCCCGAATCGGTCTTATCAGCCATATCGGACACATCGCCTACATGGTCATCATCCCCGACGGAGGGACGAACAGTATATATATCTATATATATATATATATATATATATATATATATATATATATATATTTATATATATATATATGTATATATATATATATATATATATATATATATATATATATATATATATATATATATATATAACATTTTGACTGTGAAGGACACAAACTCACGACGAATAATCCTGTAAAGCTTAAAACTGTTGCTGCCCATTCAAAGCCTAGAATTGTACTGAGATATCCACCAGCAATTGGCCCCATTAACAACCTACAACAGATCAACAGAAACGTGATAAATCGATATTATATATATATGATACACGTATTTGCATGAATGTAAACGTAAGCCTATTGAATGAGCATACGTGCTTCAGGCTGTCAATACACGATGCAGGGCCGGGTGCTAGACGTGTTTGCAGCGAGTGTTAATTTGTGTTAACGTACGTCTTAAGCACGCATATGTCTTGAACAACTGACTTGTTTACCATATATGGTGTGATACCTTTACGTATATAAGGCAAATAAAAATGGAAGTAATACTCCTACTGTCTTAGAACAAACCATGAATAATTTTAGTGTCCGAAGTGCACATCTTCTAAGGGGAAACGCTTGATCGCTTTTAATTATAGCAATACGGCTGTACACAATCACGCAGGAAATTCAGCATATTGCAATCAACTGTCATATGTAAGCAAACTGGAATGATCAGAAGTTGCTCACCCTGTTGATATGGAGAACCACGCGGCACCAGAGACCATTCCGTACGTGTCCAGACTATTCGGGTAGCCCTGATTTCTATAATCGATCACGTACAGTTGTTTTGATATGAATAGGTTGTTTTAGTTGTAGCACAAATTGTACACTAATCTTTGTTAACACTTTATTTATTTTTGTTCCTGCTCTAAGCTAAGACACCAAAACAACAAAATGTTATCGAGTGCTACCACAAAAGTTAATGCCAATGTAACATGCAATAGTGTAGTAAACTAGAGTAACTGGAAGTTAAGCGTATCAATGTCCAGTAACAATGCGCGGATATTCGATGTTTTGGGAGTTTTGTAGTATATATATATATATATATATATATATATATATATATATATATATATATATTATTATATATATAGATATTATATTATTTATATTATAAGATAAGATAAGATAAGATAAGATAAGATAAGATAAGATAAGATAAGATAAGATAAGATAAGATAAGATAAGATAAGATAAGATAAGATAAGATAAGATAAGATAAGATAAGATAAGATAAGATAAGATAAGATAAGATAAGATAAGATAAGATAGCTTTATTGCCATGTGTTCACATTGTAGTTACAATAAAACATTGGAATGTGTAATGATATTGCTCGTCGTAATAGTACATTCACATGACAATACATTCACATGCACCAAACAATGATGTTAAAATATACTGCTACATTAAATAAAATAAATAAGAACAATCACATAAAAAGGTCCGAATAAAAAATTGCTCATTATAACATCGATAAATAATTGATACGATCTAGTAGAAATATAGTAGCTTAAAATGTAAAATATGAAATAAAAAAATAAAAATATAAAATATAATAAATTATGATAAAATATACATACTAAAACTCATCGGAAAGTGGACTATGTGTTTGCTGCGGGTGGGAGAAAATCACTTCTGTTTTGACAGGGCTTGAACGGCTAGGGGGGAAAAGCTAGTACTAAAGCGGTTGGTCCTGGTTTTTATGGATCTGAATCGGCGACTAGATGGGAGAGGTTCAAATAGGTCATGGGCAGGATGGGATGTATCTTGAGAGATGAGAGTCGCTCTTCCTAACAGACGCTGCTGATACAGTATTTCAAGACTGGGAAGGTCTCTGCCAATGATTCGGGAAGCAGTTTTCACAATTCTGTTTAATCTGAGCGTTTCCTTCTGTGTAATCGATCCAAACCATACTGAGATAGAACATGTCAGAACACTCTCGATTACAGCTCTGTAAAAGTTGAGCATGACCTGTGTGGTCAAACCAAACGATCTTAACCTTCTTAAAAAGTACAGCCGCTGTTTGGCCTTTTTGACAATATTTACAACATTTAGTTCCCATTTAAGATTACTGGAGATTGTTGAACCGAGAAATTTGAAATGTTGGACGATTTCAACTGTCCTGCCATCGATCACTAGAGGCGAGGGTGGAGAAGATTTCTTTCTCCTAAAATCCACAATCATTTCTTTCGTTTTATTTACATTAAGTTCCAGATTGTTATCGCTGCACCAACTGATGAGTTTGTTTACTTGGTCCCGATATTCAGATTCATCAGAATTTGTTATAAGCCCTATCACTGTAGTGTCATCGGCAAATTTCAGTATTTTAGTACCTACGTGACAAGATAAACAATCATGTGTAAAAAGAGAGTATAACATTGGTGACAGAACACAGCCCTGAGGCGTGCCAGTAGATAACGTAACTGATGATGATAAGTTGTCGCCTATTTTTACAACCTGCGGCCTATTTAAAAGAAAATCGAGGATCCACAGACACATGGATTGAGGAACACCGAGACTCTGTATCTTATCGAAAAGTGTTGATGGGATAATCGTGTTAAAAGCAGAGCTAAAATCAACAAAAAGGATCCTAGCGTAAGTATTTGGGCTGTCGAGATGTTTAAGAACGTGAAACAATCCTATGGCGACAGCGTCGTCAACGGATCTATTGTTGCGATATGCAAATTGAAATTGGTCAAGCAATGGATCGATAATTGATTTCAGAAACTGCAGGACCAAGCGGTCGAGTGTCTTCATGACACTCGAGTGCTTGTATTATATGTATTATATACATATATAATATATACACCTGTATATACAACATATTATATATTCATTATATACACATATATTATATATATATATATATATATATATATATATATATATATATATATATATATGTATATATGTATATATGTATACTGTATATATATATATATATATATATATATATATATATATATATGTATATATATATATATATACATATATATATATATATATATACGATATATATCATAAACCAATATTATTTATAACATATATATATATATGTATATATGTTATACATATTGTTTTATGATATATATTCATATATATATACAGCTGTATATATATATATATAATATATATGTATATATGTATATATACATATATATATATATATATATATATATATATATATATATATATATGAATATATAATATGTTGTAACTACAGGAGTACATATGTACATATGTATATTATATATATATATATATATATATATATATATATATATATATATATATATATATATATATATATATATGCACGCACACACGAACACGCACACGCACGCACGCACACACAGACATATACATACACATACACATACACATACACATACACATACACACACATACGTACATGCACACATCTGACTATAAATCTATGCTCACATGGCTGTGGCCACAAACTCTTGCATCATGACCGGTCTACTGCCTACACCCAGTCCCATAGCAAGTAGGCTAATGTACAGCAGCCACTCAGGATGACTGTGGATAAAAGAAAAAAGTTGTCTAGTTAATGCCTGTTATACTTGCAAAGTTTTAATAAATAACGCAGCAGTGTATGTTGTATTTTATCATACACGTTTTCTCTTGTTTTTCCTAACTTTGGGCACTATCACAGTTATCTGGATATGTAAAACAACGACTGCGATCAACAGTTGCAAACTACTCAACCAGTGGTAACCTTCTTTACGTTCCTCGGGTGAAAACGAAAGCTGGGACCCGAGCTTTCTCTTTTGCCGCACCAACGGTGTGGAATTCGCTTCCTGCCAATGTTAAATCAGAATGTAATATAGTTTCATTCCGCCGACGTGTAAAAACCTATCTCTTTAATGCTGCCTATACTCCTTACCCTCATAGCTAGCTTCTTCCATCAATTGACGACTCACGCATTGTTTTACGATTACGAATTTGCTTAATCCCTTTGTTTTGTCGCGCCACTGAGCTTGATCTTCGAGGATATTTGCGCAAAAGAAGTCATTATTATTATTAAAGTTAATTATGAACGTTCGTATCGTCGTATGGGAATGTGGTTGTATGAGTTCGTGCGTGTTCGAGTGCATATTCATGTTTGGGTGCGTTTACATGGATGGCTAAATGATGGATTGAAAAAGACACTACAGATCTAGTGTAAGTTACTTACTTTAGTATGTGTAGAAACGGCGCGGGTCCCATCAATATTAAGGCAACGCAGACTATAAGGCCACCAATTGTCGCCAAAACAGGGGCCCAGTGCTTCTGTTAGGAATGAGGAAAATAAGATGAAATTCAACGTCGAAATATTTAAAGTGACACCCGTGATTAACCAAACGGCAGTTGAGCAGGCTACATGAGTACGTAGATATCCCACGTTCTCACATAACCCGCTCAATGTTGGCCTTTTGCCCTCATTCACTACACTGTCATGAAGTAATAAACGCCATATCTCGGATGAAATGTTGTTCCGGAATATTTTGCAGTCGTTTAGTTACTGTTCATCAGCTGGAAACGTTGAGTCACCTTGTGGTAACGCCTTTGGCGGCTGTGTGTATCTAGTCCAACCATAACGATTTTGTTAGAATTATCATTTTAGTCCGGACAATCATGACAGCATTTATATTGACGTCCAGCCTACAATTCGACTGCATGTTAAACTGAAACTACTCATCCCTCATCATTAGATACGGCGCGCAGCATCGCAATCATTCTGACAGGTAATTGTCATATACGACCATGCACTGCCTTTTAATTTGTCTCACTGGACGGTGTGACACTTGCGAGACTATTGAACACAAAAGTGCATACCTTTTTATCAGCAATCACTCCCCACACGGGAGTTGACAAGCTGTAGGAGACACCTCTAATGACGAACAAGACGGCAAGCAAACTCGTCGAGAAATGGTACTACAATACGACTGAACATGTATTTATATGAAATGAATCAATTACTGAATGAAAATATCGCTGCGTTATTTTGTATTCGTAGTCAATGACAAGAAGCGTGAGTATTATGCTCATACGGTTGTACCAAGTGAGTGTTGTACCGTGTATGTGTATGCGTATATGTATGTGTATGTATGTGATTGTGTGTGTGCGCGTGCGTCCGTGCGTGTGAGTACGTGTATGCGTGCTTGCGTGCGTGCGTATGTGTGAATCCGTTACTGAGTGCGTGGCTGCTTCTGTGAATGCGTGCGTGCGTGAGGTTTTGTGTATACAAAATGCAAATGCATAGTATATTATTAATGACTCTTATATTGAAGAAACATCTAGTTACCTAAATAAACTTACATTTGTCTCAACATGGACGGCCAAAGTGACATCATAGAAACCGATGGTGACATAAAAGAAGATGGTAATCAGGCTGAGCAAAATGATGGGAAGAGTTCCGATGAACGACCAGAATGATTTCCTTTCCTTGTGTGTGACATCTGAATAGGCAAACCATAGTGACAGGTACAGGCTTTCAAAACCTCATATATTCATCTGAATCTATATTTATGCGAAGCCATTTCGTACGCAACGTTTCGTATCCATAACTGACCACAGACAAATACTTATTCATACAGCTGAGTGAACTTGAGAAATGAACTTTGTATACAAACCATGCGCGTGAATGTCTGTATGTATGTGTGTATGTATGTATGTATGTATGTATGTATGTATGTATGTATGTATGTATGTATGTATGTATATATGTATTTATGTATGTATGTATGTATGTACGGTTGTCCATGTGTGTGCGTGTGGGTATGAACATGGATGTGTGTGCTAAATGTAGGGTGTGTGTGTAGAGAGACACCGACCTGACTGTGGAGGCAGTAGTATCCACCCGACACAACCAACAAACAGGACACATCCGCCAAAGCAAACAAAAGGCAAGCGGAATCCCCCAGCCTGTAACAGAAATTAAGTAATGTTAACCATCTTCTAGACTGACATGCTACTGTGTACAAACACAAAATTAATTCTACGTTCACCTCGATCACACAGTCTCCTCGATAATACAGACATCGTAACATTAAGGGTTTCTTGATACGCTTGCAACTGTGTTGACCAGGACAATCCCAAGTTAATTTGACAAATGGTACATATAAAATGTATTCCGCTAATGCGGACACCTTGATATTCAAGTCACTTATGTCCATTCCCGTGGGTGGCCGTATTGATGAGGTTCTACAGTATATGTAAGTCGCAATATTAATGTAACATCGCATCAGTAACCGTAAACGGATGCTCAAAGTGTCTAAACTGTTATTCAAATTTCGACAGAACTTACTTGATACAATATTATTCCTATAGCAGGTCCTGCTGTCAGTCCGATTCCTGCGAACGTCTCCAAGACGGACTTCAACCACAGCAAGATACATCGGATAACCACCCCATTCATGATGTGTCGGGTTTTTATTCTATTATCATATTATGAAGTGATAATTTCCACGTACCATTCTATTTCAATGATGTTGCAAATGTACACATTATTGGTTTATATATATATATGTGTGTGCGTGTGTGCGTGTGTGCGTGTGTGCGTGTGTGCGTGTGTGCGTGTGTGCGTGTGTGCGTGTGTGCGTGTGTGTGTGTGTGTGTGTGTGTGTGTGTGTGTGTGCATGTATGTATATACATACACTCAGTATTTATTATATTACATATACATACAACTTAAGTTATTGGCGTTTTAATATATCATATTCACTCCATTTCATAAAACATGTAAACGTCAACTTATGCAATTTGCAAGAAGGAATATATATATAGTTCCATACATCTACTGTTGCAATGTTGTTAGGGAATTCTTTTGACAGGATGGCTAAGCTTGCCGTAGAAAACGCAGCACTTCCTGCTGCCATGATAGAACGAACCAGGATACCCAACACAATGTAGGTGGCGCCACTTGGAACTGCATCCAGAAACCTTAAGGTGCAGAAAACAGTTCCGTATAAGAACATATTGGCATATGTATGACGTTGTGAGCCTACACATGAATGACAAGACTTATAAAATACTACAATCTTTTCTATTCTTGCCAGTTGCTTTCCTGTGTCCCTTTTGGGAAATGTTACCAATAATGTTTAATAAACGTGAAATTATATTGTTTTCCATGTTTGTTTCTTGCCAAAGCCTCAAGACAACGTCACTACATAATATCAGGTGAATGCTCGCTTCCGAGTGGATGTTCTCTATATATTTATGGCGCTATATAAGTGTTTTTCTCTGTATTAGTATTACTCAAACGCTGTGATATCGTCACTGCGTTGCTATAAGATATTAGTCCACGCACTAAGGTTTCCTTGTCCAAACACCATGACATCGTCACTACGGACCATTTGTCCTCGCACCAATGTTTTGTGCCAAATGACAAGGAATCGTCACTTCAGACCATTTGTCCACGCACCAATGATGTCTTCCCCTAACATAAAGACATCGTCAATAGTCCATGAACCAATGTTTTGGTCTTGCCCAAGCACCAAGGCATCGTTACTACCGACCATTTGTCCACGCACCAAAGTGTTCTTACCCAAACCCCAAGGCATCGTCACTACATATTATTTGTCCACGCACCAATGATGTCTTGCCCTAACACAAAGGCATCGTCACTACAGACCATTTCTCCACGCACCAATGATGTCTTGCCCTAACACAAAGACATCGTCAATAGTCCATGAACCAATGTTTTGGTCTTGCCCAAGCACCAAGGCATCGTTACTACCGACCATTTGTCCACGCACCAAAGTGTTCTTGCCCAAACCCCAAGGCATCGTCACTACAGATTATTTGTCCACGCACCAATGATGTCTTGCCCTAACACAAAGGCATCGTCACTACAGACCATTTCTCCCCGCACCAATGATGTCTTGCCCTAACACAAAGGCATCGTCACTACAGACCATTTGTCCACGCACCAATGTTTTCTTGCGCAAACGCCAAGACATTGCCAATACAGACTAATAGTCCACGTTCCAATGATTTCGTGCCCTAACACCAAGGCATCGTCACTACACACCACTTGTCCATGCACTAATGTTGTCTTGCCCAAACACCAAGGCATCGTCAATACAGACTATTTGTGCACGCATTAATGTTTACTTGTGTCCACGCACCATGCAATGATATCCTGCCCAAACGCCATGACATTGTCACTACAGAACGTTAGGCCATGTACCAATGCTTTCCTGACCAAACACCATGACATCGTTACTACAGACCGTTAGTCCACGCACCAATGTTGTCTTACCCAAACACCATGACATCGTCACTACAGACAGTTAGTCCACGCACCAATGTTGTCTTACCCAAACACCATGATATTGTCACTACAGACCGTTAGTCCACTCACCAGTGTTGTCTTACCCAAACACCATGACATTATCACAATAGACCGTTAGGCCACGCACCAATGTTGTCTTACCCAAACACCATGATATTGTCACTACAGATTGTTAGTCCACGCACCAATGTTGTCTTACCCAAACACCATGACATTATCACAATAGACCGTTAGGCCACGCACCAATGTTGTCTTACCCAAACACCATGATATTGTCACTACAGATTGTTAGTCCACGCACCAATGTTGTCTTACCCAAACACCATGACATTATCACAATAGACCGTTAGTCCACGCACCAATGTTGTCTTACCCAAAAGCCACCACGCTGACGCCACACAGCAATAGTCCACACACAAACGTCAACTTGGCCCCAATAGTGGCCAGCTGCAACATAGACGTACACCGA
>OZ024859.1:3273449-3333449 GCA_964017155.1 Oasisia sp. SBJ-2009
ACACGCCTCGTTTACAGAGCAAAACGTCCAGCTACAAATTGCTCATGTTTTGATCTATGCACGCACTTAAACGTTGTGAAATCACTAGAACGTAATCCATCTTATACTCTAGCTAGCACTGTCCTTCTAGCAGGTGCTATACGTAGTGCTATTCCCAGACTTTGATCTGTTCGTCACCCCTTCTGAGTTAATATCATGTAAACACGTTGACGTTTTAACCATGAGTAAGACATTGTTGTCAAAAGACGCCGCTGCATGCGTCCTGTCTGGCTGTCAGAGAAGTAAAGTGTCAGGTTCAGTCTGCCACACGTCAAAGTGTGTCTGCCTGGTTAATCCCAGCCTAGTTCAACCTGACACTGTCGCAAAGCATTATCGAACTGTATGGTATTCTAACGCACCGTGTAGTCGGTAGGTAGACAACCCCTTGTCGTAGTCATGCGTGACCTAGAGTAGTGAGTGATGCAGCTATGCCTACATAGTAACAGGTGTTACTGCTTTGCCAACACAGACCATTGTTCGGTGAGGCATGCATAATTTTCAATTAAACAAATTGCTACGGCGCCAACCCACAGTGAATTCGACGGGTTGATTCACCTGTCAACTAGCTGAGTTTTACACCTGAAGCCCAGAAAGAGAGGTCAGTTTAACTATCAGGTCGACGGTAACCTGAATTCTTAGAGCGCAGTGGCTCCGCAGGGGTAGAGCTTCGGACTCTCGACTACGAGAACCCGGGTTCGAATCCTGGCTGCGGCATTAAAACCTTTGGCAAGTTTTTTCACTCGACATTGCTCCAGTTCACTCAGCTGAATAAATGAGTACCTGGCTATAGACAGTGGTGGATATGTGTACGAGCAGCCTTCGCGCATTAAGTGTAGCATACGGCTGGATGCTTCCCAGAGAAGCCGAAATGGTGTCTGAGTGAACAGGTCTGTCAGGGAAGTAAAGTGTAAAGCGCTTTGAGCGGTGCTGAGGACTGGATATTGCGCTATATAAGAACTGCCTTTACTTTATTAATACATGGCTAAACACCCATCGTATTTGCGTTGATTGCGTATTAAGCCTAGTCCTGTAAGAAAAGCTACCGGCTTCGAACATGTTGCCCTGGTTTACATTTGAGTGCACTAACTGAACTGAGCTTTTTCCTGTAGCTGCACCGATTCTTTGCTATAATATGCTTCCTTCTAGTGTTATACCAGTTAAAATTCATTCTAAAACGTCCTATTATAACCTTGCTTACCCACCATAGCCACTTGGCGTATCAATCGATCTGTGACAACTGGAATATTGCTGAACGACACTGAGATTGACTAATCATATTGTCTTGATGCATCTGTGTATATAAGTTATCTGATATTAACTAATTTAAACATTTCAAATGTGTATTAATTATAGGTTTAACAATGTAGGGGCCAACATGTCCACCGACAAATACAACAGCGCTATCGAGACCATCGTCAACAAGCACGCGCCGATCGTCACCTGTGTCATCACCGTTCGTCCGGTGACACCGTGGCACACGGACATGTTGTCTTGTGTGCGAAATGTGACCTCCGTCGCGCCGAAAGACACGACTCACTGTCCACAAACAGATTTATACGACGCTTTGGACGAATATCGCCGACAACTCGCTGTTACGTAGGTCAGTAACTTCTGCACAATTACATGCGAGGCTGGACACAATACAAAAACAATGTTCGGGGTCACCAATGCACTACTGGGCCGATCTGCACAGCTCAGTTGCCTGTATAGCTCGAACAATAGCATAAACACGATATGGCGGCAGGCGAGATTTGCGTGCCCTGTAGCTGTACTTCTCTATTAAAACACATACGTTTTTCGTGGTTCGTAATCTTACTGCACAAGTATCATCATCTTGACTTGTTTGCATCACTAAGTGGTTAAGTGTTTACCTAGTTTGTACGGTGTCAGTGCATTATACATGTAAATGTGGCTACGTTTACAAAAGGGTATTTTTTATCATCAGTAAACTACCTGTAATAACGTTAAATTGCATTACTTAACTACGTGAAATAAACTGCGCACCACATACATTTATAATAATAACAATAATATACACTTTATATAGACGCTAATAATCCAAAGTACAACCTGTGTTCAGTAGTGCTGACAGCAGTTGGTCAAAAACATTATAAGAAATTAAAATCATTGTTGAACGGAAACTGAACTAGATAAACAAAAATAAAATTAATCACAGATGGCATAGTTGTAATTTATATAATGTGTCAATGTAGTCAAGAAATAAAAGTATATATGTGTGTATACATGTTAGTTTGTACATACAATGCCTGTATAGGCAATTGTAGAATAAATAAATATATAATATTATAAGTAGTAGTTAATTAATGATAAATGACTACAACAATACAATATGTGTGCAAATTGTAATCCGTGAACGAGTAGCGTAATTCCTGAATGAGAAGAGCAATCCCTGAATGAATAGAGTAATCCATGAATGAGTAGAGTAATCCCTGAATGAGTAGAGTAATCCATGAATGAGTAGAGTAATCCCTGAATGAGTAGAGTAATCCGTGAATGAGTTGAGTAATCCCTGAATGAGTAGAGTAATATATGAATGAGTAGGGCAATCCCTTAATGAGTAGAGTAATCCGTGAATGGGTAGAGTAATCCCTGAATGAGTAGAGTAATCCCGGAATGAGTAGAGTAATCCCGGAATGAGTAGAGTAATCCCTGAATGAGTAGAGTAATCCCTGAATGAGAAAAGCAATCCCTGAATGAATAGAGTAATCCTTGAAAGAGTAGAGTAATCCCTGAATGAGTAGAGTAATCCGTGAATGAGTAGGGTAATACCTGAATGAGAAGAGTGATCCCTAAATGAATAGAATAATCACTGAATGAGTAGAGTAATCCGTGAATGAGTAGAGTAATCCGTGAATGAGTAGAGTAATCCCTGAATGAATACAGCAATCCCGGAATGATAAGAGTAATCCCTGAATGAATAGAGTAATCCCTGAATGTTTGGCAGCCGACGTTCAAGTCATCCAAAAGGAAATGATTGCAAATTCCTCTAGTCTAGTTGGAATAAGGGGGCACCTAGCTATACCTATACTATACGGAAATATACTTTTAATCGGTGTTACCAAACCGAAACAAATATGTAGAAAACGGCTAACAAGTCAACAAAATGTCACACGCAACAATTTTATACAAAGTAGTGCCGTTTTTATTGAAAAGTCTATTTATTTTTCACTATATCGCGGCTAATATTGCATAGAAAAGGTGTCCAGGCCTATGTTTTCAGGATCAAAGTTCATTAGAAGACAATTCCTGAATAAACTGCGTGTGTCCTTGGTATAATATGCACATTCCAAAGTGCCATCATTACCGGATATGGGACTTCTTTGCTGTATCTCAAGCAATATTGCAGGTAAGTTGAGAGACGTTTAGGGCATTAACTAAATAAATCGTGTTTTTCTTACGAGCAATTGTTTAGCTTGAGATCAATTGAAGGTATAGTGAATACAGAAATTACACTAAGTTCATTTACCAACTCATTTATTGATCTATGTAAATAACAAACATACATACATACGTACGTACTTACGTACGTGCGTACGTGCATACGTGCATGGACGGTCGGGACGCACGCACGCACGAACGGACGCACGGACGTTGCAATCTATGATATTAAATATATAACATTAAACATACTATTATAATATTAAAATAGGTGCGTTTACGTTCCCCTTTTAAATAAACATTTGGACGTGTGTGTTTATTTTCCTAGCTATCTATCAAACAGCCCGGGTGAACTGGCCCGCCTTGTTCATTTACTGTGTTTGTATATTGTAGGAAATAATATTCACACATAAATTATGTAGCTGGAAGCGACAGCATGAAGCACAAACTCAATACTAGACATTGCACTATACAGTTTTAGGCACACGACAAATGTGTGTGTGTAGACACACCATAGTACTATAACATACACACATGCATTAATGGCATATTTATTGTTGTTTTCAGGGTCAAATGTACAATTGACTAAAATCACTTCTTTTCTCTCTCACATCGTCAATTATTAAGTCAGTCTAATGAAATTTTCATCATATATTGACACGGCTAAGTGCTTTCAGGACATATGAAATTCGACAGCATAGTTAATTTGTAAAATGGCCCAAATTGGCGGTAAAAGGCCAAAAATGGCCCAAATTACCCTTCCAATTGAAGTTTCCAAAGTTTGACGCAGTGCCATACGAAAACGGTGTTTTATTTATTCCTCTGCGTTCACTCGACAAATTCTATGCATAATGGGAATATACAGTAGAAAACTTAGGTTTAAAACTTGAGGAATAAAAAAATGTACACATCAATGTCTACAGTGACCAGTTTTTGCATGTCCAGCGTCATCGGTTTATAGGGATCAATTACATAAATGTACTATTATCTCTGTATGATACCTATACGTGTATGCTTTTGATACATCTAAATTAAAGTATACGCAAAAGAAAATATAGGTTTATACCTAATTGTAACGAAAATACTTCACGTTTATATTTAAAAATATGATGTTGCGTTTTAGCTGTGTGTCCAGCGTCATATATAGAAATGGCTGCCTTCCAAAAAATAAGAAACATACGTCGTTTGTATTTTTACATATTAACCAGCAGCCACACTGCTATATCACCATCAATGGCAATAGCAATATTCACAATATTTCTTGCTTAAATGAGGACAAAACCGACACTGGAGCGTGTCCAGCGTAATTGCGTATCCAGCGTCATATGTCGGATTACTAAAAAGTACTGCTGAGGGCACAGTCTGCTTTGATATATAGGAACTACTATGATCATTGCATCCATGGCGGCTGTCTCCATGTTGATGGGTACTTTTTTGTTCTCTACAATAACTATTTGATAAGTTGTGGCTGTATGTGTACTTTTTCTTATAAAATGATGTCATATGAATGAAGGTAATATTGTAACTTAATAAACGTAGCTCCATTTAACGTTAGTATATGTAACAGCTATGTTCTGACAAACCAATGAACAATAATACGATAGATTGCTATGTGGGAATACTGATATATGACCATCGTAATGTCTAAGCCAACTGATGACGCTGGACACGCAAATTTAACCAAGCGTACATTAGCCAGATGTAGATGATACTGACGTGCTACATTTTAGGCTAGATGTGTCAAGTGCATATTGGTCTTCATATAAAAAGAATGCATTCCAATTACAAACACGGTGAGCACACTGTTATACACAAAACGTAATAATTGTGGATATCTGCTGAGCAAAGGTAAAAACTAGACATAAATAGGAATAATTTCCATTTAAGTAAGACTAATCAATATACCTTTCACATGCCTCGCAGATTACAAAACAGTATATTTATATATTGCGTTTTGTAAATTTAGCAAGTATTTTTTATGAATAATGGCCAAAGGGCATGATCTCTAATGGCGGAAAACCTTCTGCAACGCGTAAGGCTACAGTTACCGTTACCTCACATGATCGGCCCACCTCGTGGGATTATTTTCGAAAGCAAATAAACATTTCCCAAACCAAACACAGGTTGACTGATATTGCATTCTACATTTTTAGAATACTCCGTCCACCAAAGTGGCATAATCATGGCAAGCAATGACACGCGAATGTACTGGGCTAAAATCGCGCACCGTTATCGTGCAATACAAAAAGCCTTTCGTTTTTGGCCCGTTGTGCTGCTCAGAAACGGGCTCATTATATCTGCAAAAGAGACCTTCCAGACCGAAAGCTAAAAGCTCAACGAGCGCGCAAAGCTATAAATGTAAGTCACATATGTGTCTTGAGTTCCATTCATCCTCAAACAATTGTATATATATATATCTTACTAAATATTACATGTACGTATTTCCATGTATACATAAATAATTAGTAAAGCGCAAAATGTAAATGCCTTCATATAGAGCAGGTCATATCGTAAAAAGATGAATGCCATGCAAGTAGCCGATGCGTTGGTCATCGCAGAATCTGCAGCGGCACGCAACCCCCGAAGGTGGAAGTGAGGAGGTCGAAGAGACTCAACCCATCTCTTCCATCTACCACAAGTGAAGTGCCTACGTCTTCGCAGAGTTTGGCTGACTAAGAATACGTACATCATTGGGCAATGTGCGTTGTTTTCAAACTCGTTAACCATTATACCATATGTAATATGATACAAGCTTTGCATGATATATATTTTTTTCCTTCGCAAAATATGTAACATACAGCTAAGCAACGATTCGCATACGAGCATAATAATAACTATTATATATATATATATATATATATATATATATATATATATATATATATATATATATATATATATATATATGTGTGTGTGTGTCTTATTAGGTCACAGTAGAAGGTTGCTATCTTTTACAAACTATTTGCATGCTATGTTTGGACGCAACTTTCCAATGGCTTCTACCGCCCGCACGGTCATATATAATATTATACTTATTTATTTTACACATTAATACTAACATATATTTGTAAACGTTAATTTCAAGAGAAAAGTACATTTGCGGTGTAATATTAATATATTGTGTTATAAGAACATAACAATGTGTCATTTTCTCTAAATACAACCTCAAACTGTGTGGTTGTTTATTTGTTTCAGAGAAACCCTGGTGGTGCAGATGAAGTTTCATAAGCTGCATTCATCAGCAGCACAATAATTAGCAGCTGATGTGACAGCTGAACGTCGTGCTGCTGGAAAATGTCCCAAGGAGAAGAGGTCATCTGCCCAAAAGAAGCTAATTGCCTTGAAGATAAATACAAAGGGACTGCAAAGACGTGCATGGGTTTTGGAGAAACATTTAAGCCACACTAACCGAAATGAAAAAAGACAATTCAGGACAAGCAAAAGCTGGTATGACCAACGTTAACATGATTTTGTCAACGCCGGTGCGACGTGCTGACATAATAATGAGGAAAGACGGATTGAATCCTTCGCGAAACAAAGAAGTGACAAAGGTTATCGCTGTCCATGAATCAATGGTAATGGAATTGCAAGAAATGTATGTCAGTCAGTAAAAGACGGTCACTCTTCACTGGACGTCACCTAAAGAGAATTCGGGCAGGAAGCATGGTCGCGAGGAGGTTGCATCTAGACCGACGATATATTCTCCACAAATAATGTGTACATTCAATGAGTATAATAAATATCTGTATTAATGTTGTACCTAATGCGTTGTCGTTCTAGTTGTTAATCAAAATACACAAAGAGATGCTACGTCCACAATTGTGAATTAATGTATGTCACTACGAAGTATAAAAAAATCAATAAAATTGATTTTTTAATCAATCAAAACATTATTGTCCATGAGGTGCATATATAAAATCGAATGAGTACTTGATTTGTAATTTATGACGAAGGATAACGATTGTGTTCAATTAAAGTAACATTGCGTGTCCAGCGTCATAAGCACATACCAACTTTGTAGGCCATCGTTTACCTACTGTCGATTGCCGGACGCCTGTGACAGTTAGCATTGATAAAGATAAATGATCGTGGTTGCTGGTTATGCACAAACAATCGTTCCATATGCTTTTCTGAGATAACTGCACTAATTGAAAATACGCCGTTCTAAGAAACAACAGTGTGCAAATACTATCACCATAGTAATAACAACGATAAACAATGTTTCCAAGTCAAATTGAATCGTATAACTCTTGATATTTATTAAACGGTATGTACTCTAAATAACCCTAGCATTTGTTTTTCAGTTTTTGTTTAACTAACTACTTAAATTGTACGCACTGTTGTAATTTTCCGTTAATGACGCTGGACACGCGATGAAAATCACGTCTGACTTCTAGTGACTGTCATAACAAAAGTGACACGTATTTCAATGAACCGTTTATGTGACATATGCCTCAGTATGTGTACTAAGAGAAAATATGATTTAATTGGTCAGAATAAAACATTTATTTTTCGACCTGCTGAAACGTGATTGTACATTTTGTGGGACTTTGGCCCTTCAGTGTAATTATTGATTACATACAACCGGTACATCAATGGGAATGTAGCAGAGTTGAGCACAGTTGTGTAGAAAACGATTAGATTCTCCCTAACAAACTTGGTCTGATTATTTACAAACACGCTAAATGAGGCGACTGATTGACTTATTTCGTATTTCCATTAATTTACAGTTAAAGGTCTTACTTATTAGAGTGCCTGTACAGAGTACATCATCCAATTATGCTTCAGTGGCGTATTTTGACTATTGCAAGTGGACAGTTTAAGGGAGACATTATTTCAAAAACAAGATGCAATCGGTTGTTCCGGATAAGTTGAGATAAATGTAAGTGTTCAGGACGCCAGGCACAATGGATCACTTAAAATCCCCCATCGATATATGTATCGGAATTGTTGTTTTGATCGTGAGTCGTGGCTTTTACTTTTTTTTTTATATAATATAATTCCGAGCCACACCTGTTGTAAACCGTGAACAATGTTTCTGGTAACGAGTTGGCTAAGGTCGTGACTCGATGAACGTTAGTGCCGTTATCTGCCAAACACTGTTGACAATAGTTATCATCAGCCGTTGCCAATGCGGCGGTTAAGTCTACAACAACTCGTGTTGTGGAGTAGGGTCGCCAATGTTGTTGTTAAATAGATGTCTTCAACCCTATTCGACTTTAACCATGGACAGTATCTTGGTTGTGTGTACAAGGCATGTTGTCGAATGGGGTGGGATCAGTGTGCCCCGACTATCGTCGAGTCTATTCTACGACTGTGGGCAATGACGCTTCCCCTTCGACGGTCCCCATCGTAACTTCGGTAGTATTCGCGCCGACTGGATTCATGTCGGAGTGCGAGGGGGACAATTCATCGCTTACGACCTCCGTTGATTCTTTCTTTACCGACCCCTCCTCATTAGGGTCGACTGCTACAGCCTCGGTGTCAGGCGCGGGAATCTTGTGCGCTGTTTCTGGTGTTTCCCGCTTTTCCCCCCAAACCTTCGTAGGCCTGCACAGACTCTGGAGCTTCTGAAGACGAACGGAGCGAAAACAAGTGGGTTTGTCAAGTACTCTTTGAGATAGTACAAGCAAGATATGCCTACCATCAACATCAGTGGATACAACTTATGTGATGTCGTTGCGAATGAAATATTACAACGCTGGCCGGTCCAGACAGGGAAAACAACAACAGCCCACCATCATCCCACAACACTCCCACCTGAAGTCACCACTAACGCACCACGAACTTACCACCACACCGCCATAAAGTCAACATAAACTCTTCATCAACTCGTCACCAATCTACCATGAACCTGCCACCAATCCTCAGCCAACCCATCACCAGCCCACCATCAATACTCACCAGCCCACCATCAATACTCACCAACCCACCACCAATACCCATCAACCCACTACCAATACTCGCCAACCCACCACCAATCCTCAACCAACCCATCACCAATACTCACCAACCCACCACAAATACTCACCAACCCACCACCAATCCTCAGCCAACTCATCGCCAATACTCATCAACCCACCACCAATACTCACCAACCCACCACCAATACTCATCAACCCACCACCAATACTCAGCAGCCCACCATCAATACTCATCAACCCACCACCAATTCTCACCAACCCACCACCAATACTCACCAACCCACCACCAATCCTCAGCCAACTCATCACCAATACTCATCAACCCACCACCAATACTCACCAACCCACCACCAATACTCACCAGCCCACCACCAATACTCATCAACCCACCACCAATACTCACCAACCCACCACCAATACTCACCAACCCACCACCAATACTCACCAACCCACCACCAATACTCACCAACCCACCACCAATACTCACCAACCCACCACCAATACTCATCAACCCACTACCAATACTCTTGCCCACCACCAATACTCACCAACACACCACCAATACTCACCAACCCACCACCTATACTCTTGCCCACCATGCCCCAAACCAATTAAGTTACCAGATGGGTACCGCTAAATCAGCGACATCAACAGTAGCGTACGTATAATATTCACGCGATTATACGCTTAACTGCTACTGTTTCAATTGTGTTTCGTTTACCTCGAAGAATGGTAACTTTTCTTCATATTTCCACATCGCGTAGGTGGCAAGTATTGGAATGAACGACACCTCAAAGGCAACGAACATCCAGCCCAACAGTTCAGACCAGACCGGATACGTATAGACCCCATACACTAATCTCTTCATGCTAGTAAACTGCAAGACGATAATGAGCTGGAAAATAAAGAGCACATGGCGGCTATTAAAGTCGATTGATCTGAACATTCATCAGGTCGGACAAGAAAACCTACATTTTAATTCATACTTCGCGAAGAAAATTAATTTGCGCCTAAATTTTACGTTTTTTCATAATAATAGGGATGTAAACTTGACATGGCCAAAGTTCTTCTGGTAAGTTCCAAAATGTGTGTCTGGTGGCTGTGATATTCTACATAGACACGCATTAATAAACATACATCCTTAGTAGTAGTATAGTAGGTAAAGATCGTGGTACGCTGGGGCGGAGCGTGGAAGCGTGGTGGAAGGCTGGAAGCTGAAAGGTCAAATATGTGTTTATCTTGGTACTTTCACAACTTTCCGTGGGAAAACTATGGCACTTTCTATCATCAACGAGAACTTTGGTGGTTTTTTACGACATAGAACATTTTCCTAATCAAATTGTGGGTTGTAACGTCATTTCTTAAAAAAATGGTGCAACCTAGCGGATAATTATGTCACTTCGATAGACGCTAGCTCCATCTAGCTAGCAAAACAACCACTAATTAGGGTTTGACACGCGGTAACCTTGTCAAGTATTCGTATTTTAATAAGTAAGAATGCCAACTTCGTAGCATTTCGTAACGTTTCATCGTTTCATTGCGTTAGGCTGGTGGTGTTTTCATATATTTAACTAAGTTAGCGTTGTAACATGTAGTAACATCTCAATATTTTACAGTTTTATGTGGTAGCCTTGTCAAACTGTCGTATTCCCCTAAGTTTAATAAGTCATCAAGGTAATTTCCTAATATTTAATTAACGTTTGGATAGGGAACCAAAGCATACTGTACAGGTGGAACGAGCTACATCACATTTGGCACTAGCGTGTGTTACAACTGACAGTGTAGTAATCAACTGATAACATTACAAGTACACGATACTGTAATAAATCAACCGTTAATGTAATAAGTGCCGTGTGTGTGTGTGTGTGTGTGCGTGCGTGTGTGTGTTTGTGTGTGTGTTTGTATTTGTGTGTGTTTGTATTTGTGGGTATGTGTGCGTGCGTGTATGCGTGCGTGCGTGTGTGTGTATGTGTGTGTGTGTGTGTGTGTGTGTGTGTGTGTGTGTGTGTGTGTGTGTGTGTGTGTGTGTGTGTGTGTTGCGTACATGTGGTTGCCGAGGTGTTCCATTATTTGAGGGCTACGAATGATATCATGTTGGCTAACCTAAACAAATACGTTTTGACGTTTTAATTTGCTTGGTTTTCTGTTTCTTTCTATATACCAAAATAATTGGTTGATTCTTTGATTGTTCTCTCTATTTACAGAAAAAACTACGCAGTCTAAAACACTAGTTACTGTGGCATTATCATATTGATAACGTTTTTTGTTAGCTAAATCGTCTTACATCATGTTTTCCCATTAATATTGACGCTTTTTCCTTCGATGCATGCGAACAAATAAGTATCTTATTTTCTATATGTTCAGCGTTACTTACCCATATTAATGCCGGTGACATGTATTTCAACGTATAATACAGGAATGATCCAGGCATGAATCCGATCATTTTATTCACATCGTCAAACACATTATCAATGCCTGCCCAAGTAATAGAACAACGGTCAGATAGTACTGAACTTTCATTATGTGGTCGTCCAAAATTTAGATATACGTTCTCAGCAAATAGTTATGCCCTATGGTATATATATATGTATATATATATATATATTATTCGTACACAGATATCCACAATTTTATATATACCGATGCTAGAGTGTGTATGTTCTGTGACGTCATACGGTATATGTGTTTAAGGTTACTTTTTGAGGAACAAAAGGCTCCTTGTCCTTGTTTTCGGGTTACCTATACTATACGTACGTATGTACGTACGCACGCAGGTACATTACATGCACTATTAGTCGTTGTGTCATATATGCTTATAGCTTAGTTTCATGTTTTTGTTGGTCAAACATAAGCTGCTTGGTCTTAGTCTGTAGTCACCTACCGTATATCCAGCACAGTACAATCGTTTCAGTGAGACCAGCCACCAATGTTGCATATGTCGAAACGTATGCGTCCATCAACTGCACGATGTACATGCCCCCCTGTTACAAATATAGACAATTATTATTAATTTAATTTGTGTTTTGTTATTTAATATTGATTACTATTAATTAACTAATATCTTTATTTATTTATGTATCTAATATAGTATTACATAAATGACACATAGTTATTTCTGCAAGAAACGAACTACACGAAATGCGAAAGCGGGCACTACTTCTAAGCGGCCGGACGTGACTAGAGACGCGGATTTTCAAACATAAATAACATTAAAACTCCAAAATAGATGTGTGCACCCAGTCACATATTTGTAGATGGAGAATTAATATCACAAATAAATGGCAAACAACTCAGTACACAACCATTTCAAACATTGAACCACCAAAACCTCCACTCGCCGAAAGAATTTCGAAAATGCATATATCTACTAATAATCTCATTGGTCCCGCTAGATCAGTGAGACACCTGCAAAATTGACGGAGACATGCAAACAGAAAACGAACTGCTGTATTACACAGATCAAACGAGTAATAGATAACCATCCTTTAATAACCGTAAGCAAGAAATGCCTTCTCTTTTATTTACATCTGTTGCCATGATGAGTCCAAGAAATGTAGAGATCAACGCGATCTCGGCAACGAGGAGAAAGGGGCGATGTCCATGTCTGAACGACTTGGGAAACACATCCGTTAGAGTGGTGTGCACGACCGTCACGAAATTCATCTAGCGTAGAAAAGAAGTGAAACGTATTGCAACAGTTGAGTTTATTGACCACGCACACAAACAGGTTCGCACGCAGACACGCACACACGTACACACAAACACACGCTCGAGTACAGATACACGCACGACACACACACACACACACACACACACACACGCCGCACACATGAACGCAGTTCGCACAGAAGTAGACTCATGGATACACATAATTACATAAACACGCTCACGCATGCGCACACGCAGGCACATACACACACGCGCGCGCGCACACACACACACACACAAACACACGCACACACACGCACACGCACGTAGACGCTTGACAGTTATTGTATGAGCCATAATGAATACTTTTGAAATGCAGTATCCCTTGCTACACATAATACTAATAATAATTGTAAGACTCCTACAGTGCTCATATCCTTTACCAATTGAAGTTCAGAAGCGCAACAAACAAAATAATTTCGCTAGTCATACACGAGGACAGGCAAAATGTATCATTGGAGCATGGATCCGCCGAACATTTATGACGGAAAAGTAAATTCAAACATATAGTTTCAAAGATGCAATCGTAATAGAGAGTTGATTCCGAAATGTTTGCTTAGCCACGGAGAAAGAAAAGGTGTCAATATTCAGCTTTGTTTTCGGAACAAAAGGTTGTATGATGATCTAAGGGTCTTAGGTATATCAGAGAAATGTAGCCGATTAACTAAATATTTTGGTTGTTGGGTAGAAAGAGTATGGCATGTGAAAGTAGACAATTTAAATGTAATTCATAATTTAACATACGAACCATTGAACCCATTCCTAGGTTGAAGAGCATCAACATGAAAGCGAAGGACCAGAAGGATGAGAATGGTAGCTTGGTAACGGCCAACGGGTAGACAATGAAGGCAAGCCCGGCTCCTGGACTGACATTCACACTGTTAATTGTCAATCACTAGACACCTACTTAAACAATCAAGCGACTTATGGCAATCCAATTCTAGTGCTCATTCTACATTCAATACATGCTGGTGTAAAGGGCCCTTGCATCTTCATAGTAGATTACACACTCGACGCTACTGCATCTACGGCATTATGTCTCGAGTTCCAACGGGTCTAACTTCAGTATTAATGTAATTTTGCAGTGACCTACTGCAATTCGTATAGACCACCTCGTCTAAATATGTATAAAATGTGTATTTGAAAAACGATCTCCCAGACAGCCGACCCAAACAATTGCCGCTATGGTCATGTGTCCTCTTCGTCCCCATCTCGTCATGCTATAGCGTGTCATCCATTGCTAATACATAACAAGCCCTGATGTTTCCCCCAAACTCTACTTCCGGAGATGCGCATTAAGTATCGGTTGATAGCAAGTATTTTATGGAACAGGATTTTATATCAGTGGGATGCAGCTGCCTTTTGGTCAAAGGGCGTGTTATTACGGCTGATGAATGTCTTACCTTGTGAGGCAACCATGTCCACGGTGGTTCCAAGGTTATGGGCGAGGAAGCCCAACACAGCGAATATTACGAAACCAACATAAACACTCGTTAACGTATCGCCTAGTGCCACGACTATCGCATCTCTACAAACGAAACGAAAGAATGCGTTAGCATAGATCTACTTCGGAACCGCAGGCGTTTGAGAGGTTAGCCTCCGATAGTTACGGCGGAAATTACTATGGAAACATACTAAGGAAAGTGATACATCTTTGCTTGCAACTGGAGTGTTTTGAGCGTGTGACAGTAGTTTTGTTTGGCGATTCTTTGAGTGTACAAATGAAGGTTTTTAAATAGCATGAATAGCTGAAAAGTCCGATCTTCGCCGATATATTTTAATTTTTTTTCCTCATTGGTCGTATAAATCTCATGAGGTTAATATCTTCATCGTGGACGTAGGGGTGTGCGACTGAGGGTAGAAGGGTTTACCAAGCAAGCATACCTCGACTGCGGTGGGATAATTGTGCAGAGACAGATGAATGGAGAAGGACATGAATGGAGAAGGACAGCGATAAATAGAGGGATGGGAGACGGCTGGTGGTGACAGCTGGGCAGGAACAGTGAGGGGAAGAAACACATGTGAAAGAAGAACTGGAGACGACGGCGATGACGATGACAAGAAGAAGAACACAAAATAGAAGACGAAGAAGAAAGAAAGAAAAAGAGAATTTAGGATGTTGTTTGCAGACGACGTCACCAAGTGTTATGTCGTTAGAACTGGAGACGACGACGACGACGATGAAAACAAAAAACAAAAAACAAATACCGAACAAAAACACCAACAGCAACAACCAACGACAACAACTTTTACTACATAGCACCCTAGTCAACACTTCTACATGTTGTTGTCTGACAGTCGGATAGAAATATATTGTTAGAGTATTGGAATCAATATCGTAGTGCCCGTCACCGTCAAAGTCCACACCTGTAAACATTGTTGTTGAACTTGTTGTAGCTGGCGAGAGTGACGAGACCACCCATGGAGACAGACATCGAGAAGAACACTTGCACGAGAGCGTCACACCACACCTGGTGGAGAAACAGAGGAGAGAGAGAGGAGGGGAGATAGAGAGACGGCTACACACAACAACAACAACAACAACAACAACAACAACATACACAGGCAGGCAGGCAGGCAGGCAGGCAGGCAGGCAGGCAGGCAGGCAGGCAGGCAGGCAGGCAGGCAGGCAGGCAGGCAGGCAGGCAGGCAGGCAGGCAGGCAGGCAGGCAGGCAGGCAGGCAGGCAGGCAGGCAGGCAGGCAGGCAGGCAGGCAGGCAGGCAGGCAGGCAGGCAGGCAGGCAGGCAGGCAGGCAGGCAGGCAGGCAGGCAGGCAGGCAGGCAGGCAGGCAGGCAGGCAGGCAGGCAGGCAGGCAGGCAGGCAGGCAGGCAGGCAGGCAGGCAGGCAGGCAGGCAGGCAGGCAGGCAGGCAGGCAGGCATGCAATATATAATATTATACAATAGCGGAACATGGTTGCACTGTGCATGCACCACACGATTCCTTGTTCGCGTGCTTTCTGAAGCCTCTAACTTAGATATTTTGTTAAATCTTGCTAATGGTTACTTAATAATAACATTACTAGTGGCAATATTAGCAGCAGTATCAACTTGCTCACGTACATGAGGGCGCATCATGCGATGCCAATTTGGAGTAAGGAAGTATCGAATCCCATCTGCCGACCCTTCGAGGCCGATGGCACGGAAGAAGAGTATGGTGATCAGAAAGTACGGAAGCATCGTCGTCACGTGTGCCGCCTATTCAACCACAATAATAGGTACGCCGCGGTTTGCATATGTCATAATCGATTTTGCTTGCGTTTTTAAGCGTACCCATACCAACAATGTTATATCGTTATGTGATATGTCCAGGTTGCCTAACAACTCCATCAAGCGAACAAAAAAATGCCCTGCCTGTACAATATTTCGTTTCGTCGTGATGGATGGACCATGTGCACTATAGCGAGATAATTCCCTCCGCAATGCATTGTGGATATTTCATACTCGTAAAAATGTTGTTGTGCCGCCATTATCTCATGTTAAAAGGTCTAAGTTATTTGTGTGTCTCGCAAGATCTGGCTGTATCACCGACTGGCTATGTAATAAGACAAGGAAGTGACTAAAACTCCTCGGCACATAATCAAACTGTGTGAATCCGTCATCAAAGAGCATCGCAACTTATTGTATTACAGGTTATGCTATACTATTTGAGAGCAAGATTTTCTTTGAAATCAACTTGTGAATTCACGCGACTACCGCCAGTTCTGACAGTGAATGATGATAACATCCATGTCAGTGTGGGTATGAGTGGGTTTATGTGATTGACACGTATCGATATAATTATAGATGTGTATTTACAGCAGTGTTAGGTTGGTTAATAAAATGATATGCCACGCCGGGTCATGGTCAAACAAACTCATAGATGCCTGAAGGCGAAGAGGTAGAGCGCCAAGTGGCACGTCAAGCCAAGCCCAAGGCATTCAAGAGGCGGCTCAGGCTCAAGCCAAAGCCAGGCCCAAATATGTTTTCGTTGTGCAATTGCTGGGGCACATTTTTTAGCATGATGGATTAATTCCTATTACACAGCTAGATTATGTCATTTGTCATTATGCCCCACCTATTCAATCAGAACTTGAAAGTCCAAATACAGTGTGATGCTTCTAAAACTGACATAGGTACCTGTCTGCTGCAAGACGGACAACCAATAGCCTGCTACTCGAAGGCATTAATATAACATATATATATATATATATATATATATATTATATATATATATATTATATATATATATATATATATATATATATATATACATATATATATATATATATATATATATATATATATTATATATATATATATATATATATATGTATATATATATATATATATATATATATATATATATACATATATATATATATATATATATAGTAATGGTCATTATTTTAAATGATGATGGTGTCACTGGAAGACAGCTTTTATCCAATTGACATCCATGCAACACGCTGACAATTTAATATATATAATATATATGTACTTTAGTTTTGTTTTTGGACATATTGCGTTGTGTTGTATTCAATATTTTGTTGCGACAAGAAAGTGACGCGACACCATCGCACCAGAGCAAGTCAAACAAATTAAACATTTTGTCAGATGTCACCAAGTCTGTACTACTAAACATGGATATATAAAGTAAGTAGTTTACCACTGTTGCTGATTATATCTGACAAAGATCCGAGAAAATTGAACCACCTTTTGAATATAAATAAGTATAGTTATGCAAGAAATATAAGAAGGCATGGATGAGTAGGTATGCATCCAAACAACTTGGGCTAGTTTAAGAATGAAATTATACACTACGGTAAGTTACAACTTAATGGCATTCTTGACATCTAGGGTTTAAACATATCATTTGATTATGGTAAGTATCTAAGTAGAAATTGTGCTGCGCCAGCGGGCTTTACGTATCACTGAAGCCACTCACCTTGCCGGACGACTTGATTCCTCGGACCAGACAAAGGACAACGCAGCCCCAACATATCAAGTAACACATGACCAGCTGCCAGCGAAGGCCGCCCACTTCGGTCAGTCCACTGGTTATACCCAACACCTGCCGACTGCAACAGAGCAAAGTTCTTGCATATAACCACGTTTATGGTTAATCTGAAATCTAAACTTTTTACAACTGAATACATGCAGCTGTTTTTTTTAATGATTGCATGGGTCTACGTTAAAACACCAACCAAAGACAGAATTTAGCAACCATTTTGTATATTGGTCGCCACAAGTAATCCACTTAATGGAATGTTAAAGCTATATGTATGTATTACTGAAATAAACATTGAAACTGTCAAACTAAATACCGATTGTATACGGACTTACGGGCAGGGTCATGACTGTGCTCTGCTATTCATTCACATTTGTGAGTTAACTTACTGGAAATACTCGTCTGCGGGGGTTATAAGCCCCGTTCTGTTGTTTCCACTTTTGGTACACCCCACAGCTGAGGAGTTCCCGGATATGCACTCGGCGGTTGTACAGTCTGCCGTGGGAGAGAGAAGGAAAAAAGAAAAAGTTTACTAAGAATTGACGCCATTTTACAAAACGCAAACATGAAGCATCAGGAGTTCAAACGTTCCTTCTCTCCTTCCTTCGTCCATTCGTCCATTCGTCCATTCGTCCATTCATTCGTGTATTCGTTCATTCGTCAATTCGTCAATTCGTTCGTTCGTTCGTTCGTTCGTTCGTTCGTTCGTTCGTTCGTTCGTTCGTTCGTTCGTTCGTTCGTTCGTTCGTTCGTTCGTTCGTTCGTTCGTTCGTTCGTTCGTTCGTTCAGTCGTCCAGTCGCTCATGAAACTCACATTTTGTATTCCACGGGTTGCCGCAACTTTCCCACGGTAATGGTGAATTAAAAGACGCAAATATGTAGTATAAGGCGTACGCAATCAACATGTTGTAGTAGATGCCCATAAGGAAGGCAACAACGGTCATCAACCAACCAATTCCTACACACAACATAGTGGGGAACAATCGGGCGCACACGTAGGCCTAGGCATGGAATATTAATTTGTAAATAAGTTGTAGTTGTAATATATATATATATATATATATATATATATATATTTATATATATATATATATATATATATATATATATATATATATATATATATATAGTAACAATAAGAACCCAAAGTTTCTAGTTTAAAAAAGATGTGGGTAAGTACCTATACAATTTACGTATGCATTTAACACATAATTTATGTTTATTTAATGTTTAAACATCATTAATATTTAAAAGATTCGTTTTTTAATTCTCGTAGCTTTCTTTTGTCTTTTCAACATCCATTTATTTTGGTATCCCCAAACCTTTATACAGTGGCCTATATCAGATCGTAATTGTGTATTATATAAAGGGATTTATTTTTGTATAGGAAGCACATATCTTAGTCATTTTAGGATACCGAGAGTTTTTAAACATTTGTTTCATTTGTTTTATAAAGTGTTCATTACAATTTAAATTTGTATATAACATACAAATTTAAATTGTAATGAACACAATCCTAAAAGCGTAATTATTTCACTCTTTCAGTAGGATTTCATGAAATCCATTGATATATATATATATATATATATATATATATATATATATATAGCGAAAAGTGTTAAAATACTTTATCTGCCTTATAACATTAATATATTTGGATTTGCTACCAATTAGAGAAAAAATAAACGTGAAGAAACAAAACATTCGTGAAAACAAACAATTCTGCTAAATAAATAACGTAGTATCGCCAACATACTTACAACTTTGAATTTTTTTGTAGCTTTTGGAAAGACGCTAAAGAAATGATATGTTATAAGCAATAGGGAACCAATGATAGAACTTTTGGATACTAATGACTTATATCGGAATGTTCATTTTGAAATACGATGTATTGACTTATGTTGCTTAAATAAATCGAAATATTGTTATCTAAGCCATAATATCTCAGTAACATAGACTGGTCAATTGTATAAAAGGCCTTTTAAAGAAAAACAAACTACTAAATGGTACATGATGTTTGTCCATTTCTGCAACTACTCCAACTACTACATGTACAAGAGATGCCCATTCAGTTGAATGTTTATTTCCAAAGCCATGTTGATTATGCATATACAATCAATTCCTGTGACAGACGTACGTATAGCTTAGACATCAATTCTTGGTTATTTTCGAAATAAAACATTTGCCATCTTAAGAATGTTGAAAGTAATACCGTGCTATTTGTCACGTGTCGGTACACAGTTCCTACCTTCGAACAGCGGGCATGCATTTCGCCATATAGTCACCAAGCCAGTGGCACCATATTGGCCAAATGTAAACTCGAGAAACATAATTGGAAATCCGGCAACCATCACCATTATTAGGTATGGAAACAAAAATGCCCCTGAAGACATAACATGAATTCATCTGAAAACTACAATAACGATAATGGCAAATTAATCAACGTTAATGTGTCGTTATAGCAATATTTCCACACACAAACATACACACACACGCACGAACGCACGCACGCACGCACACACACACACACACACAAATGATGTCGATAATTGACATATATACGTATAATGGTCACTCTTTCTGCATACATAATTTGGCCGCATATGTGTGGAGGCCATTCTACAGGCACGCTGTTACCCAAGATCTACCGTTTACACAAGACGTCGTGTACAAAACACTGATGTCGATAATTGACAAATATACGTATAACGGTCACTCTTTCCGCATAGATCATTTGGCCGCATGTGGGTGGTGGCCGAACGGCTACCCAAGATCTACCGTTTACACAAGACGTCACCTACAAAACACTTATAGTGGGGTAGCATAGCTCAACATATCAAACCAATTGTTCGTTTTGTGATACAAGCACCACATTTCGCAGATGTGTTGTTAGATATCTTGGGAACAAAAGTGGATATTGGGCCATATCAAATCCGCAACCTCGTGGCTGTGGCAGCCATTTTACAAAATGGCCGCTAGCGGTGGTCAAATGTTTCTAAATCATTGAAGTCACATGTAATGATGGGCCTAATTGAGATCCTAATAACCTTGAGAACACTTATGATTTGTGTATGTACAAACAAAACGTGTTTGTTAGAGGGATGATGTCTGTTCCAAGACTTTGATTTATTATTTGGTGTAATAGTGCTAAGACTACAATACATACTATATTGAAAGTACAGAGCAGACGTTATGTTCGAAATAATTCCACTGGCTCACCGTCGCAAGCCACCGTTTTCGTCCATGCAAACTAGCCCTGGCAGATCCCTATAAAAGGTGTATAATTTAGCCAAGTCACACTAGTTTAATGACTCGCGACTGCTTCGTCCGCGAGAACAGCACACAGAGCCGCCCCAATTTGAGAAAAGGTAAACAAATTCTGGGAATGCCAATAAAACGACGGGCTCGCCGAATTGCACGAACAACTAAATGGTTTTGTGTATCCGAATATTTGCTTCTACGTCCCCAAATATTGCATGCAACACACGCAGCGTATGGTTGAAATCACCCATCATAATGTCACACGACCGGAGGCCGACCTCGTCGCCTGAGCTCAAAAGAGGATTTGTTTTCATACGTATCCGCCAGGGGTACGGAGTCAAGCTAGAGGAACAGACACTATCGCATTAACACTGTTTGTAGGACAAGACTGCCCTGTTACCTCCTCCGTTCCGATAGCACATGTAGGGAAAGCGCCAAACGTTTCCCATGCCTATGGCTAGGCTGAGCGCGGACATTACGAAGTCCCACTTGCCATCCCAGTTGTCACGAGCAGGAGGCTGTGTGATAAAGGCAAACTGACGTTATAGTAAAGATAAATGTTTACTGACTTTTACAGCGCCAGTTTAGTACAATTGCATTCTGTGTTGCTGCACAGTACAACAATTGGTAGAAAGAAAAGGAGAAAACCTTCCAACTTATTTGATATACTTATATAAAAAGGCAACATGATAAAATTAGTCAAACTAGTATTTGTTGCTAGAAAAGTAGAATATTGGTTAACTAAATAAAATATAACCTAAAATGGTAAAATGGTATGTTATTTATATATTATGTTGAAATATTTAGTCTTAATTTGTTCTCAAAATATTGACATTACAACACCGGCGCACATCTTTATGTAACGAGTTCCATAGCGTCTGTACAGCCACTCTACAGTCTCGTTACCCCAGATATGTCCTGTTTGGCCTAGGCGTAGAGTCAACTCAAACGATTAATTGTCGCATCGTTTGTAAAACAATATGCATAGCAGCATGTTCGCTAGAACAACGTGAAATAATCGTACTACGCTATTGATTAAAGATGATAACATGGTTTGGGCATGTTACACGACAAAATTACTTCGAAAATGAGAGAGATGTATGAACAGTATCTTGGAATGGACGACCCTCTCCATGCCGGAGCTCATCAGAACAGCTACTGACAGAAAATAAAGGAGAACCCAATAGTCCTGGCGACCCATCGTCTTTTGAAACATTCCCTGTCCATGAACGGGCAGCGGAAATAGCAATGCTTACATTTAATCATCATTCTCCCATGACCATTTTGGTAAAAATCTGAGCCCGGAGGCCATATGATATTAAGAGGGCGTTATACCCGATGGGTCACTAAATCCCTATTGCATTTGGCTTCCAGGGTTCGGATGGCCTGCAGCTTTCCGAGGTCAGAAATAATGGCGTTCTTAATATTGAAAGGATGTGTCCGAAACCACCGTTGCACAAAAGGACAAACTTATGCGAAACCAAACGGACCAGTGCTGCTGCAGCCCGACGAACCCAACACGCAATTTAATCCCGATAACAACTACATAAACGGAACACCGGAGTTATATTTGTACAAAAAAGTTCGGCTAATGAACGCATTCGATAATCAATGCTGATGACCAATACACTGACCCCTCGAAGTTCGATGTCCACTGCACCGCAGGAATGAATTATCTTCCCTGTATAATTCAGTTTTCGGGTAATCAACATTCATCAGTTGTACTCAACTCAAGGATCAAGCTCGACCTTTGCCCTATATTGCGCGGACTTGCTATGTGATCTTTATATTACGGCACCCGACAAAATAAAGAACAGGGATAGAAAGTCAGTAAATAAGTAATTATACTTGTTCGTCACCTCTTCATCCTTGACATCCTTCTGTTCTTCCGTTGCTACTACGGTGGTCTGTTCAGCCTCCATCTTGTTCGATGATGACAGCAGGGAGGTTCTGGTGTCGACTGTCGAGTCACTGGGCTGTCAACGACTGTCCTCGCTCGACACTCTCGGTGACGTTGTGTAAGTCTGCGGATAAAACGGAAATCACAAGAGTATAGTGAACAAGAAGTATGCTGTTTCCGAATTTGCTTACGATAATTGTTTCGAAACATGCATGCTAAATAAAGCAGTGAAACAATTGCAGTTAAATTAAATGGCTTTGTGAATATTTAAAAGATTCTAATAATAACAGTTTGGATTGGCTCGATGCCACACACACATGCGTCATAACAATAATTTGAAAGGCCAACAAATTGCAGTGACACATTAATATCTTTATATATTTTCAAGTGATAGAGTATATATAATAATTACAGGGACTATATAATATATATATATATATATATATATATATATATATATATATATATATATATATATATATATATATATATATATATATATATATATATATATATATATATATATATATATATACAAATATGGTTCCAGTTCTTTCTATTAAAACGATTGGCTATAACATAATACACAGCAACAGGATCTACATCTTCCAGTGTCACGATGACGATAATCTTAGACAATATTTTGCTTTGTTTCTTTGTTTGACTGGCAACACTTTCTTACATTCAATTTATATTTAAAATGAGATATTCCTGCTTGTTGTCTCATAATTTTCTTAATAGAAGAAAATATTAATTTTATATCTTCAAAACTGATCAATACCATAAGCAGGTGTATTAAATTTTGATCACCTCGTGATTTGCTCGTCTAGCATAGTATAAGCTGTGCGGAAATGTAGCATTTGATATTACCATTGTTGTCTTCGCGCACTGAACCCGATAGTAGTAGAACGTTCGGTGCTATTCTGCCCTGCCTCCCACCAGTGGCATCGTTTCTGCACTGGTCACCGGAACGGAACACCGCCGCAGTGGACTATGGGATTGTGTCCTGTGTTACGTCATTTTATAGGGCCTGTAAGTGGGTCACGATACATGGCGAGACTCCTTGCGACTGGAGCCGATTGGGGACTGGACACAAGAATAATATTATAACGATGGATGACAGTTGTAGCTTCCGACTGATAAATAATATGAAAATCAGGTCTTAAATATCTTGTGTTATACCTTTCTTATCTTAAATATCCAATTTAATATTGAGTTTATCACACTCTCATAGACTAGCGATTTACATAGTGCAGATAATAAACACGATTTTATGCCGTATGTGTCTTTTACAGGAATTGCATTTTACATTGCTGTACGTTGTGGTTTCGATAAGCGCTTATATCTGACAAGTTGTCTAAATGCACGTAATCATAACACATGTATACATTTGTCACAAACAGCTTGTACTGCGCGAAAAATGGCACTCTTCATTATTAGTCAAGATCGCCAAACTCAAGTACGACACTTACACGCTCTATTGGGGGTAAAAGTCTCGCGCGCGAAACCGAGGCTCGGGCAGTTGCGGGCAGAAAATCCACAAGCTCCATGTTAACATATATTTATGTATCTTTCAAACTGCAAATTTTGTTCTGAGCTTAATAAAGTAATTAAACACAAATAATCAGGCAGTAAACCTTCAACATGCATGTTGTAGAGATAAGAAGAAAATAGTAAATAAAAAAACCCTAGGAGGTCGTAACCTCAATAGTACTAGGTCAATTGTTTAAGAATTTATAATTTCAAGGAATGGTTGTAGCATGAAGCCCATTACACACAAATATAATGGGACAATATGTATATTACGCATGAGTAAAAGATCACTTACATTGTCCCAGATCATTGATGCATATATAAGGCAAAAAAACGATCTCTTATATATATATATATATATATATATATATATATATATATATATATATATATATATATATATATATATATATATATATGTATGTATCCTCAAAACGCATACCGTGTATACATTTTTATTTGACATTTGCGAATAGCAATCATATTATTGGAATACTTGATTTATTACAATCGGAAACTATGTTAGTAACAACGGAGAATGCTGGCTACCGTCGCTGTCCCTGATTCGAATCTGGGACCAAGACAAGAGCACCTTTCCTTTAAAGTTGCATTCTGACATCCGCCACGTTTCAAATAAAAATATCCCGTAAACCAGCAGTCCCCATGCACTATCTGTTGTTTTCCTGAACTACCTATCAACTTATTTTCACATAATATGCCATTTTAAGGTGCAAACGACAAAAAAGGACTTGGCGACCCTCGTCGATAACAACGAGGTACCACAATAACTAATCCGACAGAGGGCTCTCTAACGCAACTAGCGTCTTTGTGCCATCTTTTACGTATTCTTGACGTGTGTAGCATGCGGCACCGTTTAGCGGAACATTTTGCGGAACGCTTGCTTAAATCATCCTAAAATCAGCTGTTTAACTCGCATGACTCCGAAGCCTCACACATAGCTAAATATGTATACTTGTGTGTCAGCTTCTGGCTGAATTTATACCATGTGTCTGAACATATGTATGTATATTTGAGAAAATATATATTGCCACATTCTATTCATTCATGACAAAATCTTGCTAGCTATCTACCATGACCGTACTGTGTTCATTGATGTTTTTATTTTGTGTTTCAGGACATTCTTTAAGGAGCCGGGCCAAGATTTATTAGTGAGAGTAGTCAGCCGTGAACAACGACCTGTCAAACGCGACCATTTGACAATCTTGTCATATTTATAGGCAAATGGTCGTCTAAATAATATTTCTAATTTAACAATCCATATTGCCGTTTTTCTATTTAGTCCCATAGTTATTAAGCGGCCATTTTTAAATGGCCGCCATATTTAATGTTCTCTTAGTTGAATAACTATTTTATCTAATGCAATTAAAGTGGTGCGTGGATATATGTTTTATGGGACAATGTTCTCAAATATAGCATTTTTGGAATTCTCCGGCTTTCAACTCCACCATTTTTAAAGATGGCGGTCATCTATATGAAGTCACAATAACACAAAGGCTATGTCACATCGAGCAGTAATTTTGATGATATTGGATAGCTTGGTGGATAGCGATGCACACCAATGCACATTTGACCTTCACTTATATTCATATGTCCGCCATTTTAAATACGGCGTCCTGCTTAACCATTAATCCACATTTTAAGAACTACATAATCTAGAGCCACAAAATCCATACCAAAATGTAGGGTTTATACATATGATTATTTAACTTGTATTACTTTTGACATTTATTGACTATCATATAGCCAGCCATTTGGTAGTATCCACCATTTTTAAAGATGGCACCCAACACAATCTAAATGATATCTATGGCTTAAGAACTATACGGCTTAGAGATACCATGTTGATGTAAAAATAAAATAATTCGAAGTAATGAAATGTTGTATTTCTTTTGACTTCTCCTTTTTAACAGAAGGCGCTCACCAAATTGTATTATTTCCATATCCTAAGAGAGCATGTTATCCAGGTATCTTAAGATCTACGTATCGTCGAACATAGAAGCTGTTGTGAAAATATAGATTTTTGGAGGCAACAATTTTAAAGATGACATTTCATCATAGGCATCCATCGGTCAGGGTTGACCATGGAGTACATCCTTAGGTTGATCGGTTGGAGCAACGTCGTTTGTGGCTATAATTCAAAGTCCAGTGTGGGAGTAGCAGTCTCTGCCGCAAAGGTCACATTTGTACGTGGTCTTTTGTTGCCTGGTGCGACGGTAACGGCCTACTATTCGGATTTTATCCTATCCCCATGCACCCAATGAGGAAGACAGACCGTGGCGGAACAACACCCAACTGGCTGGGGGCTGCCCAGCTTGAGGCGGGCGGTAGCTGTCCAATGGAATGCAAAGATTCCTCCCACCGTCGGGAGCAACCCCTGGCGCCATGCTCTACGCCGAATGAGTGTTAGCTTATAGCCGGTATCTGTTGCTCCCCGTGTTGTGTCGACGCCGACGGCGAAGCTGGAGTGTCCTCTCCAGGTTGTGGATGTGAGAGTGTAGGTGAGTGATGGTGGATGTAAGCCTGGGCGTTGTTATATGGAGGACAGGCATTTGCCCATGCAGCACGTCCCCCCTCTCCACGTCGCTGATGGATCCAAAGGAACAGCAGGGCCATTACAGTTTGGCACCAACGCCGCCGCAGGAGCTGCCAGAAGGAAGTTGTAAACAACGACGAACTGCCTTAGGGATTCCTACTCCTGATTTTTCCTCGAAGTTTACTCCTCAAGCCTTTTCCATGACTGGATGTAGCCGCAAGGCAGCGGAGGTTTTGAATCAGAGTTTCCTTCTCCTTCTTGCACCAACCGATGATTATTCGGCCCCTCACTTCGTTTAACCCGCCACCAGAAGCGGTGTACCGGGGTTGTGGCCACTGTTATCCCTAACAGCTTTCTTGGAGCCAGAAGTGAGAGTTGGATGTTAGGTGAGGGCCAGTGCTCCCGTCCATCCCAAAAGATGCTGCTGCCGGGTTTACAAAGGTACTACCTCTCCCCAAACACCCCAAACACCCCGGAGATTACATTTAGATATTCTGTAAAACGGGCATAGCCAATTCAAACATTTGTTTCATTTCAAAATAATGCCGAACCCTTTAATCCATAATGAAAACTCCAAATATGTTCATCCACCACACACGTACCCCACCCCCAACTAGATATCCATCGCAATCGGCTCGTCACATTCGTAATTAGGCGTTCGAAAGTGACCACCGCAGGCTTTTGCCGAACTTTTCGCCGAATCGCCAACTTCATGTTAGTAATACAGTGCATTAATTTGTTTAATTTTATTTGTTTTTAATACGTTACGTTAATACGATTAATTAGGCGAAATATAGTGTACAAGGAAAAAGAACAAATAATACCGCTCTACAAAACAATAGGCCTCATGGAGGCCATATCGCAAGAAGGATATTGATATGCTAGAAAGAGTACAAAAGAGAGCAACCAAAATGATACTAAAACTAGTTATGAACTGCGTCTAAGAGAATGTGGTTTAACAACACTAGAAACCAGGAGATTGAGAGGAGATCAGACAGAAGTATTTAAACTATTAAATCCGGTATGAAAAAATTGATGGAAATATTTTATCTCGGTTAAGGATGGGGAAAGGACTAGAGGACATGGTCATGGAGTTACATTAGCACAGAATCAGTGTAGATTACATATTAGAAAATTCTCATTTTCACAAAGAACAGTAAAGAATGGAACAGATGATCAGCTGATTGTGTACTAGCTAGTAGTGATAATATGTTTAAACATAAAATCCTCATATACCTAAGAAGGGCGGGGTAGATTAAGATAGATAAGTTGGATTCTCGATAAGCCAAAGGGCTTCATTGTCCACCTGCCATCTAGAGATGATTATCTAGACCATAGCAATTGTATTGTCACTGGACCGTTTGCTGTAAAAATCGTATCATTCCGCATCACTCGAAAATGTATTAGATATAGTTCCCTTAACAAAATATATGTTCCCTATGTTCTATAATAATTAATTACCAAAAATGTAGTACTCTGATTATTTTACTTGTTCGAAGTAATACATTGTCACATACAATTTCAAAAGAAAAACAGTCGTAATTTTGTTTTGCTAGCAGAGCGCAATAATACTTCCCGAGATTGCGCATAGTCTAAACAATCCAATCAAGGCCGTACGCAAGGGTCGTGACACGACGTCGGAATCAAAATAGGAGCGTTCGTTTATTTTTGAGTTCAGCGTTATATATATATTTTTGGCAAACAACTGGCCTGCGGTAAGTCGACCGTTGATTGTAGGCGCGCTAGGAAATGTTGGTAAACACACTTTAAAGCTCTTAAGTTGGTTTTAATCATCCTGACTCAGTATTTAGTTGATTATGTGTACCACTGGCTAGCTGGTGGGAGGCTCCGAACGGCGACTTCCTAACCGTTCCTCGACCGTTCGCGGGTCGAACACTTATCGCTTGTAATTTGCGCCAGCTGTAATATAGGAGGCGCAGAACAGGTAAATTTGGCACCTACACAAACAATATGTAACCAATATGTAAAATGAGGTTTGTGAACATACATTTTCAGAATAAATAACTTATATTATTACACGAAATAATCATTGGCCCCCGTTGCGTAAAAGTCCCCGGGCCGTGGTCCGTGGATGTGGGGAGTGTGGCGTGTTTAAAAACAACCTCTGCAAATAACTCAAAAGGGCGTAATAAACATAGATAATATGCGTTGGATTCTCAATATGCCGAGGCTTCCTTATCCACTTGCCATCTGGAGTTCACTCTCGGATGGCAATCTTGTTAAGTTTGGTTAAATCGTATAATTATTACCACCACCGCGTTACCATTTCTACTCGCGGCACGGAAATTTCTTCGGGGGAAACTTCGCGACATCATCTCGAGTGGGTATATTTTGTAAGTATTTTGGCAAAATATACCTTTTTAACAATTCATTTGCACAAATGGAATAAAATTAGTGTTACATATCTTGAATATCGGCATACTTTTTGGCACATGTTTCTTCATTATTAAAAAAAGTCGGCATGTTTTGATTCATGGTTAAGCCGTGTTTGTGCCGAAAAGACGGCTTTTTATTACACAAATTTGACTATTCATAGATTATTTTTATGTGACTCCTAAGCCCGGCTTAGCCTAAGGACCTAGTCCTAACAAAATACATCGGTATGCCAATACATCGTTTATTTGTCACAATTGTTATAGTAAACAGTTCAATTCGTATTTATTACAATGATGTCGCATGTATTGACAGTATTGATCGTGGTGCAACACATGGCATCTTTATTGTTGTGCATCACGCTATTTTCACGTTTCAAGCCAAAACGTTAAGGAGCGACCATTATGTTAATTTGGTCTCAGGTCTCATGGTTTCCTCGAAACAGCCAACACTTGGGCTTTCCCACGAGTTGTGGTGGTTCTTGTGCGCATGCGTTAGGTAGTATATTTTTGTGTTGCGTGTTTATTTGTTTGTTTGTTTTTCAAGCAATTTAGATGATTGGTAACTATGCCTAGGTAATGGCCACGGTTTTTTATGGTTTTAATAGGCCTGGTGGTGGTGTGATGTTGATTATGTTATTTAATATTTTGTAGAATGTTGTAACTTGTTTGATAGTCCTGCATCGCACAAGAATTGGCCATCCAAGGGTGGCTATTAGGTCTGGTGTGACTGTTTGGTTTGGGGCGATGGTCGTTTTTGATAAATCTATCTGCACAGTACTGTACTTTTTCAAGATGTTTCATTTGGGTGGCAGTGTGTGCATTCCATGTACGAGAGGCATATTCAAGTTTTGGTCGGACTAGCATGTTATAGGCAGTTTCTTTGACATCAGGTTTGCATGGTCCAAGGGTTCATTTGATCATACCTAAAACTATTGTAGATTTGGAAACTATGTCAGTGATATGATTCGCCCAGGTTAGTTTAGTATCTCATTTTATTCCACGATATGGGAGACTGTTGAGAGTGGCACACCACTGCACAGAGGGAATGCGAATATAGTCTGGGTTTGGGTTTGTTTGTTATTGGGAGATGCACACATTTGGAGATGTTAAACACCATTTGCCATTTGTTGGACCATGTTTGTAGTTTGATCAGGTCAGATTGGAGGATGTTGCTATCAGTTTCAGTTGTGATTTTGCGATATCTGGTGCTGTTATCAGCAAAGAGCCGTATGGGAGATAGAATTTTTGTTTATGTCATTTATGTTATATTTAGTGTCCACATATGTAGCCAACATATCCCAGGCATTGGTTGGAGGAACCTACTGTACTGACAATAATTTGAGAAAGAAATGACAAAGCTAAGCGTGCAAGAAGGAGAATTTGTTGTGTTACACAAAGAATCCATCCGAAGAATGACACCCATAAAACATATATGTATTAAGAAGCTAGGACCACCAATTAATCAAAACAATGGAAACCACCACTTATCACAAATGTATGAGGGATGTCATTTGGCATCATTTCGTCGTCAAGAAGTCAACGTGCAACAGTAAAGAGAGCCTCGTCCTGGTAAAAAATTTAGACTTTTAATATTTAAAGTATCATGTTTGGTATTTGTAGATTGTTTTTTTAAACGGGTGGCCTTGCTGGAACTACAACAATGTCGATGAAAGCAAACACCAAGAAGCGAAGTCATGGTCTTGGAATCATGACAGGAAACCTGAAGGAAAAAGTGGTACAGTAATTGCATATTGTGTCAAAGCATTTAATCTGAATGGTGTAATGTGTTATGCTATCTAATTAGGGTTATTATAATATTGAATTGTATAATATTAAAAGTGGTGGTTGCTAGGAACATTACATTTTAACTAATACTGTGCTCTATGACATTCAACTGACACGGTACGTATATCAGTGAATATTATTGTGAGGTGAGCATCTTGTGTACCAGATAATTAAACATTGAAAGTTGATATATGCATGTTTTTATATTAATATGTTAACTGTATCAAGTTGTGTTCTAGGCTAAAGCAAAGTCTGCTAGGGCAGAGCGCAGAGGCAAATTAAGTGAGAGTCACAATTTTGTGATAACCCTCGTCGCCACTCATCTACAATTATCGGCATCAGACGTTGAGGAATTTGTGATTGACACAGAAGAAGTGAGATCTGATTATAACAATTCATACAATTCATTCATGTAGACCACTATTCTGGTAACAAACATACTGAGCGTTAATAAGTGAAACCCTTGAATAAGATGCTTAACTTTTACGTACAGTTTTTTGCGTCGTTTCTACAACTGTTTGTAGCTCAGAAATGTCGTAAACATGAAGTTAATTCTATTAGTTAAACCAATATGCTCTATATGAGATATTGGTTCTGTTACGTCATGTCACGTGGCAGCAGTAATGGGAAACCGCGCTGTAATCAGGATGCTGCTATCAGTTATACTTAATACGGGGAGGTAATGTGGGATACGGTACAGTGACACATTTACATATTTGGCCAATCCACCCGGTTTGGTTTGGTGTGACCCTAACATTCATATTTACTTTTTCTTGTGACGCCCTCCACAAGGCATACTCATTCAGCAGCTAGTTCCTCTGACATACGGAAGTATGCCAAACACAGGTTATCATAGCAATCAAGTATAATACAAAGCTAAGGAATTCGCCCACATTTGTTTATTTATATAATATTTGTCCAAACACGTCATGGTCATCTTTTGTTGACCCGTCCATTGTGGTGGGAATCTCATCACCAGCACTGGCTGCAAGGTTTCAACTTTTTCCCATTTTGTTTCAACACAAAGCCATGCTTAATGAATCCGCACATATGTGTAATCGCAAAATATCCGACTGGATACCTACGGATTGTAATCATGGTTGTTCCAATATTACTGCCTTGTGTAATACTACTAGTAGGGCTATGAGCTGGCTTCGTTTGTCAAAGTCGTTCCTCAGGAGTGTTTACAAAGGGCGCTACACATAATTTGGTTAAAGGTGGGATTGTTTTTACTCACACGTCTCGATTCTCCTCGACAAATATGTTAATCATCAAATAAATTTTTTTTTCAGCAAGTCTGTCTCTTTGACTCATTCATGTCAAAAGGTGGGCAGAAGTCACTCATATTTTACTACCAGGAAGGTGATGCACCTGTATTAGAAGGTGTGTATATCTTTTGCAGAGTATGTGTCCAAACCTGTAGCGTGCGTGTGTGTGTGTGTGTGAGCGCGCGCGCGTGTATATTTGTGAGGGTGGATGTGTACTGTGTAGGTGGGCGGGTGGGTGGGGCGCGTGCGTGTGTGCGTTCATGAGGTCGTGAATATAGGCATGTGAAGATGTTAGCTTTTGGAAGAAAGAATTACAAATCAAAAATAAGAAACTAAACAATGTACAAACATGATACATTATGAGCAATAAGCTACAGCAATTGCTGAGTTGTATGTTCTCCAAATGAAAAATATCAGTTACCGACTGTGGTTTTATTTTTCAGAGGTTGGAAGAATTATAGTTGGCATACCAAAGGGAACCAGAATTCAAACAATATTTATTACAGATGGCAAAACCACACCACTTACTGGCCAATGTATGTTTTTTACCAGACTACGAACAGATGTGGAAGTTTGTCAGAGGACTTACGGTGATGTAATGCATCTTTTTAATGTTTGTTTGTGATTGAATATAAATAAAATATAACTATATGTTAAAACATATGTATCTCTCCACAACGAACTGTTGTCAGCTTCGTGTGCACTTTACTGACATTAACATTTTATAATTATCAGAAATGCTAAATTTAATTGTGTTCCACTAACACCAGGTTCAGTTCGGTGTGATTGATGTCACTGGAGTGGAGGATGGTGTCGTTGCTGCATTGCAATCACTCATTGAGACCGTCTACATGCCTGCTTTAAAGAAGTTTGAAGAATGGGGAGAACTGGATAAGACTCCACAGGGGCGTCGCATACACAGAGATTTCATGGACTGCTTCAGGGGTTTTATGCATTGCTTATCAAGTAAGCTTACTGCGTCCCACATAAATCATGGTGGTACATGTCTGAACAGGTCTACCAAGAGATTCAGTGTAACGACCTTTCAACACATACGCACGCACGCACCCATGCACACGCGCACGCACGCACACACACGTGTTCATTTTGCAAGAATGCCTTCTTTGTGTAAACACGTTTTATTTCATCTACCGGAGTATAACTTCTACTTCTATGTATCCCTTGATGTTGTAGGTGCACATTCCAGCGTGTGTGACCAAATTATATTGGCGCCTTGGAAAGATGTGGATTTAACTTCAGTTGTCTCTGCAAGTGATTGCATAGAAGCAGCAGAAAATTCTGACTTTGTTGCAGCACTTGAAGAAACTGCAACTCAGTGGTGTAGTGTGATTGAAAAAGTGAGTTGATATTAATTGACCTATAATTTTCTTTGGAATTCGTCTGAAGTTTTCCCAGCTTGCAATTCCCCGTCGTCAACACGCGTTTTACTCACCTTTCATTATGGGGCAAACCACAATATTAGTCGCAATTATCAAAAATATGTATTAATTTGATGAAACCGACAGTTTATTTTAATAAATAAAAACCAAGTTAGAGAAATAGTCAGATACAACATATCATTAGTGTGCCTCGTGGTAAACCTGATAAGTTATCATTGTAGGTGCTTGTGCAAAATGATCAGATCAGAAAAGAAGCGGATGACACCGGACCATTGGCAGAGTTTGAATATTGGCGTCTTATGACGGCAAGATTTAATTCAATTCTTGAGCAAATCAGGAGTCATGACTGTCGCATGGCCATGCATGTGCTGCATGTGGCAAAATCAAAAATCTTGAAGGTTAGTATAATAAAGTTGCACCCAAAACTTGAAATCGAGGCCCTAATCACTGTAAAATCATAATTATATAGATACCATTTGCATAAAACTGAAGACTTATTTGTTTGAAATTAAAATAACACTGCAAACCTTCGGCAGTTCCTTGCTCGAATGGGGAACCTATAGCACCGCTAGGGGGCGCTGACACACATCTCTGGCCGGTGACGTAATTGAGCTTTTTACGCGCGCTGTTAATTTCGTTTCAGTTAATGTTCGAGGTATTTTAGTCTCCAGCTGTTATCACTTTAAGACATATCTACAATGTATGTTGACAAATGCTGGGTATGTTGAACACATGCGGCGTAACCAGGTATTGGGACGCTGGTGGTTAACGGCACGCGGCCCATGTTGCATAACGGTAGCATCTGGCTAATCAGTTCTGTTGGTTCCCTATTATGATTATTGCCAGTCCCCATTCACAATTACGCCTAATGATTATTGCTTGTTATGTATCTGAACTCAGTTTCCTAAAGCCGTACAAACTATACAACGTATAAGTATTAATTATACATATTTCAATATCGAGAGGATCATGTTTCTACAAACTCTGATATTCAATGAATACAAACGACTAGTGTGTGGGTTTGCACGTCTAAGAGTTATAACCACCTACCTAGTTGATCAGAGCCGCCTCATTGGTCATGGTCACGGTGCCGCTGGGGACTAGGGGCCATGGTTTTGTAGTGCTTTGCACGCTGGCCAGAGCAGGTTGGAAGGGGCAGGCGATATAGGGTGAACGAAACAGCCCGAGTTTCGACACGATGGCTGTGTCAGTACCGAACCACCGACCTGCCGGCATCGAGATTCGAACCCCGCTCCCTCTAGTCGGGAGTCCGGCACTCTAACCACTCGGCCACCGAGTATTATATTTGTGAAAATGTGCATCAAGTTGGAAGATCCAAGTATCCACCGCCATCGGTGGCGATCGAAACGTCGATGTGTGTCGAAATGGGTCCCGGATGTTTCGGCCAAAAACAGTTTCGGCATACCGCGACGGATGTTTCGGCACAGGATGTTTCGGCATACTCCGATCTACTCAGACGGATGATTCCCCACACCTCGTTAAAACTCGGGTGTGCCGTGACGGATGATTCGGCACACTGCACACTCCACTCGGGCGTGCCGTGACGGATGATTCGGCACACTGCACACTCCACTCGGGTGTGCCGTGACGGATGATTCGGCACACTGCACACTCCACTCGGGCATGCCGTGACGGACGATCCCGAATTTCGCAAATATTAGTCAAATAATAATATTATATATTACTCGGAATGGAATGACAAGCAACGCAAATAATACGCAAGTAATACAAATCCCCCAATATTAACCAAGAAATAATAAATTGCAGTAACGGATGTTTCGGCACTTCAACGATTGCAGAAACGGATGTTTCGGCACAATGTGCCGAAACTGTTTTTGGCCGAAACATCCGGCTCCCATCAAAATGTCATCAATTATATTATAGCTTCACAAAGATACGCAACTCCTCGCGATAACGTGTGACGCCACAACCACTAACGCCATCTAGGTTTAAGCGTGCTAAACTACAGACGATGGCGTCTGCTCGACGTTGGATGGCAAATTGCCAATGTTGTGCTGCGCCCAACTGCAACAACAGTCGCACAAAATGTCCGGAAATGGTTTTCCACCGCTTCCCGGTTGAAGAGACAAGGTAAATATTAGATCTATTAAAGAAACGTGTATGTAAAAGTAAAGTAATCGACACTTTCCCCTGTGAAAACATGAGAAAAATAGCCAAATGTACACTACTTAGTCACTGAAACGCCAGTCGAATATGCTAGCAAGTCGAACACTGTCACTGAAGGATATCGTTTGTAATTATCACCATATGTAACATATAATGCGTTAAACAGGTACATTTGGCATGTACACAAACAGTCTGATTGACAAAGATGTAAAATGGGGTTTGTGAACATAAATTTTCAAAAACTACTTGTCTTATATTACACGAAATACTCACTGGCCCCCGTTGCGTAATGGTCCCTATGCCTATGGGGAGTGTGGCATGTTTAAAAACATCTACACATAACGCAGAAGGGCGGAATATACGTAGATAATATTGGTTGGATTCTCAATATGCCAAAGGATTATTCCTAGTCCACTTCCCATGTGGAGTTCACTCTCGTATGGCAATGTGGTTAAATTTGGCTAAATCTTGTAATTATTACCACCACTTTGTAATGTCATTACAAAGTGGTGGTAATAATGAGTTACTATTTCGACTATTTCGTGGTAATAATGAGTTACTATTTCGACTCGCGGCATAGATACTAATCTAATAGAGTTGAAATATATTGTAATTTCTGCATGAAGTCAATAATGTTTTGTTATATAACAGCATATATTATTATTTATATGGCAGGATTAATGTTCGTATATAACTAATTCTGTTTATATTATTATTTCTTAATATTCATTTAAGAATTTAGAATGTGTGCAATATTTACATATCTAATGATTTATTATTATGGTTGTGATCACAATAATTATGTTTGGGGATACATATTAATAACAGTTTTTACATTCTTGTGTATTACATCATGTGTGTGTACAACATGTTGACATGGTCTTCAATTGTAATGTTTGTTGAATGTTATTTGAATAAATAATACTGAATTGAATTGAATTAATATTTGTGTTCAATACATGTTGCAGAAGAAGCAGCTCACACACACAGGCACAGCTGAGTTCATCGAAAGGATGGACCAACTGTTCAATGCCTTTAACAGCCAGACGCTGACCAGTCCAGCATTGATGCAACACGCTCTAACTATATCCAGTGGCCATAAAGTGTTCTTGCTAGGAATCTTAGATTGGCTATCCAAGATTAAAAGCAAAGGCAATGATGGCAGTATATTAATTATTTTTAGATGTTGTGTCATTTGTTGTATACATTCTTGACTATTACATGTACCAGATAGATCTAAATCTAAACAATATGGCATATTTTGACTTTTTAAATCAAATTAAGGCAAGATTTTTCAAACATCCTGTGTATGCTATGATTTACACCTGAATTTTATTAATGAGCTTTGAGTGTCATATTAGTATTCCATGTATATTTCAGGCCATTGACTGTACACAAGATACCGTTTATGGCAATAATATTATTAAAACATATAATATTATTCAAACATGACGTTTGGTTGTGGTATAATAATGGTGTCTGTTTTATCCATGACAGATATTCTGAGTAGATATTCAGTCGAACAATAAAAATAGGAACGTTTTAATTGGATTGTAACCATTAGTCACCGTTTTGTTTGGGTTGTGTACACGCCATTGGAACGTTTATGTTTATATACACACTATTTACCATTTTAACTGAACTGTAACGATCATTTACGTTTTGAATTGTACACATTATTAATTGGGACTTTGGGGCTTGTTACCTTTCTGTGAATAAATCTTCTGTACCTCTTTATATTCATATTCTGTTTGTCTTAATTGTTCAATGAATCTATGCTTGTATGGTAATTTGACTTTATTAACTATGTGCATTTTCAACCCAAATATCTTAATTCTAGCAATTTTGCCGCTTCAAACCAAGCAAAACAGGTACGGGAGTAATTGAACAAGCAGTTCGAGCAAGAATTTGAACAAATTCTCAAATCTTTAATAATATGGGGCCAGAACGATATTGCGTTTATTACGAAATAACCCCAGGAATGTACTGTGTCATTAACCTCAATTAAAATAATACACTAGCTTAAAAACACTATCTACAAGGCCAGTGGGGTGAGTTAGGGTGAGAGGGGGGCATATATGACCGCTGATGCAGCCTCTGTAATTTGAACCTTTGCTATCGTGTCCTAACACGCTGGTGCAGTCTCTGTAATTTGAACCTTAATTATCGTAGTTTAGCACGCTTAATATCAGGTGGCGCCACTTACGTAATGTCACGCTATTTACGGCAAAATCGCGAGGAGTTGCGTATCTTTGTGAAGCTATAATATCCTTGATGTCATCATCATCATCATCATCATCATCATCATCATCATCATCATCATCATCATGCTGTCGGTCGCGAAGCGACAAAGACTGCTTCCATCACTTGCTCTCCATTTATCTCTGCTATGAGAGTGATGTCCATGAGTCGATCTTTATGTCTCTCAGCTTCAGGTTTCTCTTGATGGTATCTTTGAACCGGAGACGAGGGCGCCCTCTCTTTCTGTGACCAGAAGACAGTTGAGAGTAGAAAACCTGCTTTGGTAGCCTGTCTGGTGACATCCTCATGAGGTGTCCAGTCCACCGGATATTCTTTCTGATCAGAAGATCTTCCATAGATGGCAGCCCTGTCCGTTCGAGTATTTCCTTGTTTGTCACTTTGTCCATCCAGGTTATCCTCATGATCGAACGCAGATGTATCATCATGAAGGCATGCAGCTTTTTCACCTGACGTTTGTATACTGTCCAGGCCTCGGCTCCGTATAGGAGGGTGGACAGCGCGATTACACGGTATATCTTGCCTTTAACCCACATGGACACATGGTGGTTGTTCCAGAGTCTCTAGCGTAGTCGGCCAAAAGATTCACTAGCCTTGGTCATCCTTCTCAGTATTTCATCGTCAATGTGCTTCCGAGGTAGGTGAATTCCAGAACAGAGTTCAGCTTGTTTCCATCAACCATGATATCCTCCTCTTGGGTTCTTGTAGAGTTGGGCTGGTACAGCATCTCGGTCTTCCTGATGTTAATCTGTCTGGACTGTATGTAGACGCCATCCCCCATGTCTCGGAAAGCCTGGTCGAGCATTACTGATAGAAAGATGGAGAAGGGCGTGGGGGCCAGTACACAACCTTGCTTCACCCTATTTGTGACACTGAACGATTCCGAGACTTACCCTCCAACAATACCATTCGCCATCATTCCGGTATGTAGTGCCTCGATCATTGTTGTGAACTTCTCTGGGCAGCCATACTTCCTCAGTAGCTGCCATAGCCCGGTCCTCCCAACTGTGTCGAACGCCTTACTGAAGTCGACAAATACTATGTACAGTGGTCGGTCCTGATCAATGCACCTTTCTTGTAGTTGCCGGAGACAAAATATCACATCTACGGTGCTCCGGTTACCTCTGAAGCCACATTGTGTCTCCGGACCTACCTCTGGTGTTATGTGGGTAGATAGTCTGTTGAGGAGGATCCTGGCGAAAATCTTGCCTGTTATGGAAAGAAGAGAGATTCCTCTATAGTTCCCACAGTCTATTCGATCACCTTTCTTGTAGATGGTTACAATGCTGGCATCCTTCCATGCTTGTGGTACAGAACCCACCTCCCACGCATTGGTGATTAGTTGGTGCAGTCTGCTGAACAGATTGGCTCCTCCGTACTTCCGTACTTTTGCAGATTGACTCCTCCGTACTTCCGTACTTTTGCAGGAATTCCATCTCCTCCAGGTGCTTTGCCATCTTTCAGGCCGGCGATTGCTCTAGCCATCTCATCCATAGTCGGAATCTCATCGAGGCTTGTCATGGTAATGCGCTGCGGGATGTTGTCCAGAGCTACGTGATCTATGTCGCCAGGGATGTTGAGTAGCTTCTGGAAGTGTTCACTCCATCTTGTCACAATTATCGTGCTGTCAGAGAAGGTCTCCATTCCATCTGTTGATTTCAGTTGAACAGGTCCCTTCGTTTGGGTCCACACACTTCCTTCAGTCCATTGTAAAATCCCTTCATGTTGTTACCGTCAGCAGCTCTCTGCAGCATCACTGCCTTCCTTTCCCACCAGTCTGACTTCAGTGCACGGGTGCATTTTTGTAGCAGTCTGCAGGCATCTTTATATGCTGCAGTGGTGAATCTAGTGCTCCTGGTTTGCAACTCTCTCTGGTGGGCTTGGTCTCTTCTGCTCATAAGAGTCTATAGCTCCTGGTCGTTGGGGTCGAACCAGTCGTGGTGTTTTCTGTCTGACTTGCCAAGGTGTGTCTTGGCTGTGTTGTACACGACCTTCTGCAGAGCTGCCCATTCCTCGTCCGGCGTTGAGTTTCCCTTCTCCTCCCATCCGGCGTGAGCACTGTCTATCTCCTGCTCAAAACTCTCCCTATGGCTGATGGCACTTAGTTTTGCAGTGTTGAGCTTGGTCGGCTTACTTGTCCCTTGCCTGTTGTGCTTCTGCATTATCCGGAAAGCCGCTTTTGACCTCAGCATATGGTGATCGGTCCAGTAATTTGCTCCACGCATGGCTCGTGTACTGTGGATGTCCATCTTATCCCGACACCTCGTGATGATGAAGATTTAACAAGATTTAACAAGATTGCCACCTAGAGAATCAACTCTAGATGGCAGGTGGACAAGTAAACCATTTGGCTTATCGAGAGTCCAACCTATCTATCTAAGTATACCCCGCCAGTCTTAGGTGTATGTCAATTTTATTTTTAAATATATTAACACTACTAGCACCTACACTATAAGCTGATAATCTGTTCCATTCGTTTACTACTCTTTGTGAAAATGAAAATTTTCTAATATCTAATCTACACTGTTTCTTTGCTAATGTAATTCCATGTCCTCTAGTCCTTCTTTCTTCCTGGACCGTGAAAAAAAATATTTCTGTCAATATTTTCATACCCATTCAATATTTTAAAAACCTCTATCTGATATCCTCTCAATCTTCTGGTTTCTAGTGTTGTAAGACCACATTCTTTTAGACGCATTTCATAACTAATATTCCTGAGTTTTGGTATCATTTTTGTTGCTCTTCTTTGTACTCTTTCTAGCATATCAATATCCTTCTTGCGATATGGCCTCCATGCTTGTATACAATATTCTAAATGACGCCTAACTATTGTTTTATACAGGGGTATTATTAGTTCTTTTTCTTTGTACACAATATTTCGCCTCAATCCAAGTATTTGGTTTCCCTTCGCTGCTGCAATTCCACACTGCTCTGATACCTTCATGTCGGCACTAATGGTTATCCCTAAGTCCTTTTCCTTTACAGTAGTATTCAGTACAGCACCACCCATTGGAAATGAAGATGCACAATATACAATGGGTGGTGCTGTACTGAATACTACTGTAAAGGAAAAGGACTTAGGGATAACCAATTTTCCTAAACACTTTTGTGTCGTCCGCAAACTTCAACACCTTGCTTGTTATGTCATCATCCAAATCATTGATATAATATTAAGAATAAAATAGGTCCCAATACTGATCCCTGCGGTACTCCACTCAAAAAACAGATTTCCAATTTGAAACCTCCCCATCAACTACTACTCTTTGTCTTCTATCAATAAGCCATTTTTCTATCCAATTAATCATACCATTTCCTATGCCATGGGCCTTTAGTTTAAGTAGTAATCTTTGGTGTGGCACTTTGTCAAAGGCTTTTTTTAAATCTAAGTAGATTATATCTACTGGTGATCCCTCATCTACCCACTTTGTGACATCTTCCAAAAAACATAAGATATTTGTTAAGCATGACCTCGCTTTTAAAAACCCATGTTGAGATGTGTTTATCAATTTATTTTTAACAAGAAAATCAACCAAGTGATCTTTAATTAATCTTTTTAATAGTTTGCAAATCACCGATGTTAAACTCACTGGTCTATAGTTCTCTGACTTGTTTCTTGAACCTTTTCTGAATAATGGTATGTTTGCTTCTTTCCATTCTAACGGAACTATTCCCTCATCTAATGACAAATTGAACACTGTCGCAAGCGGTATGCTGATTTGTTCTACAATTTTCAATAGTAATTTGGGAGGAATCCCATCCACTCCTGGTGATTTATTATCCTTCATATGTCTTATTTTCATAGCTACCATTTTTGGGGTTACACTTAGTTGTCCTAAATAGTCACACTCTGTCCCTTCGAACTTAGTCTCTAATACTGGTAATGTACTAATATCTTCCCTGGTAAACACCGAACTAAAGTACTCATTTAGGTTTTCTGCCATTAAGAATCCCTCTGTTATTATGTTTCCATCACTACCTTCTAGTGGACCAACCTTATCCTGAACTTTTTGTTTACTTCGAACATACGCATAAAAACTCTTGCTGTCGTGTTTTATATTGAAAGCTATTTTTTGTTCATAGCTTCTCTTTGAATTTCTAATTTCAGCTGTAGCTTGATTTAGTGCTTCTTTATAAATGGCATAGTGTTCGTCACTTCCAGTAAGTCTATATGTCTTCCACATCATCTGTTTGTACTTGATTTTTCTAATGGCTTCCTTCGATAAGTGTTTCTTCTTTGACCTTTTCCCCTATTTTTTCAAGGGGACAAATTTGTCAAAGACGCAGTAAATTTCACTCCTTAAGATATTCCAGCATTCTGTTGCTGTCTTATTCCAGTCTATCTTTGCTAAATATGCCCTCATGTCCTTATATCTTCCTTTGTGAATTTTTTTCCTGTACCTTATTTTTCTGTTCCGTTCTCCTTTTACTTTGATGATAAAATGTATCTGGTTGTGATCACTACATCCCAGTGGCTCACATATCTTGACATTATCAACAAATTCCTTCTGTGAGCTCAAAACTATGTCCAACACGTTCTTGCCCCTGGTTGGTTCTAACACATGTTGAGAAAGGAAACTATCTTGTACTAAATTTAAAAATTCTTGATCCTCTCTCCTAGTACTCTGTAGAGATGTCCACTGTATATGCCCATGGTTAGAATCCCCCATAATAATACAGTCCCGTTTACTCACTTCTTTTATAGCGTTATACATTTTTTCATTCTCTTCTATGCTTATGTTTGGACTACGATAAACTAACCCAACAGTTAATGTTGAGTTTCCTGTAACTATGTTACACCAGACAGCTTCTTCACATTCTGCTTCTTTTTCTAATTTTATTTCATAAGCCTGGATGGATTCTTTAATATATAAAATAACTCCACCTCCCCTTCTTCCTAATCTATCTTTCTTAAACATTACATATCCTGTCTTTCCTAATTCGGCATCTGATATATCGGGGGTGGCCCAAGATTCAGTTATACCTATTATGTGAGGGTCAATATCTTCTACCATAATGTTTAGTTCATTTCTTTTGTTTACTGTGCTCCTTGCATTTAAACAAACACATTTATAACCAAATTCCGTAGGGTTTTCAAGGCTGTTCTTTGCTGATTTCTTGTTGCTGTCTTTAGCAATGCCTCTAGTATTTGGCTTCTCTGTGTATCCCCCCTGCGAAACTAGTTTAAAAAACTGCAACCTGTTCCTCTGTCCATAGATCGAAGCAGGTTCTCGGAGAACACTGCTGCGCCCTTTCCGCTTAGATGGAGGCCATCTCTCATATACATGTCTTCTTTCCCAACAAAGTATCCCCATAAATCTACAAATCCAACTCCTTCTTCTTCACACATCTGCTCTACTAGTGCGTTATTTGCCATATTCTTGCAGTTTCTATACGTTGCTCCCCTTCCCCTCATCACTAGCAATATTCCTGAGAGAATAATCTGCTCAACTCTAGTCTTCTTCAGTGTCTCTACCAACTCTCTGTATCTCTGTACTATCTTGGTTGTCCCATCCCTGTCTGCATTGTTCGTCCCTACATGTACTAATATAGATCCTCCCTGGCCATGCCCTAATACGTTCTCTACTCGTTCAGTTACATGTTCTATTCTTGCCCCCGGAAGACAAACAACAACGTCTTCTCCTTTGCTTAACGTCCCGTCCGTCTTGCGCAAAATGGAGTCTCCCATAAATATCCTTTCTGTTCTCAATGCACCCTCGATCACTGCTTCAGAGTAGCTGCTCCGTTTTGCATCTCCCTGGTTGCTGACTTTTCCCCTGCCGCTTTCTCTGTTTTTCCTTTCTTTCCTGCCTCTTTTCTTCCTGTCATCGTCCTTGTTATTGACTTCCGTTTGGTCACATCTACTCTCAGTTCCTTTCTTCCCTTCGTCTTTCCTCCTGTCGCATCTACTTCTATCATCTCCTGTCCCCTTGTCCCTCCCTCCTTCGGTACTGTCACTTTCTCCACTGTCTCCTTCCTGCATGCCATGTTTTCTGTTGTTCTTTCTCCATTTGTTTCCTTTGCTATCACCCTCCCTCCTCTCTCCATCCCCTTCACAAGTTCCGTTAGCCTAGATAGCTCTGCTGTCAGACAGTCCACTTTCCGACACCCTAAACACTGGAAAGTAAATCCTTCCTCCGTTGTCTCTGACCAAGACTTTCCGCACCCCGATAAGGCAAAATCCACCAAGCTGTGGCAGTGATCACATATCACGTGCCTCCTTGCCTTTACTTGCCGCTTGGAAGGTGCCATATTACGATTGATCAAAATCAACTTAGTTTATACCAACTTATGCCAGTGTCTGGAATAAGGATGCATCCAGGTGGTCTTGCTTTCATCCTTCTGCTTGAACATGGTGATCGTCACCATCAGTTCGAACTCAGAGCACAGAGCCAGTAGAAGCTCGCCATTGGAGTTGCATTTCCCAATTCCATGTTTGTCCATGACCAAGGGCCACTTGTCTCTGCCTATCCTCGCAATGAAGTCTCCTATCAGCAATAGCTTATCTGTACGAGGGATGCCACTGAGCACACTTGACAGCTGGTTGTAGAAGGCCTCCTTGTTTTCATCTGGGTTTGTCATTGTTGGAGCGTACACGCTGATAATTGTAGCAAAGTTGTCCTTGCTCAGAGGTAGTCTCATCGTCATAATTCTGTCACTTACTGGCCGTGGCATTTCTGTCAGCTTCGTCACGATATCCTTTTTGATAGCAAAGCCCACTCCGGCCTCCCTTCTTTCTCCTTCGGGTTTGCCACTCCAGAAGAAAGAGTTGAGACTACCAGACTCTGATAACCTTGTTTCACATAGGGCGGCGATGTCGATGTTGTATTTGGCAAGTTCCATTGCTACTAGTGCCGTATGTCGTTCTGGTCGGTCAGCTCCTTCTCGGTCGAGGTGAGTCCTGACGGTCCATTGTCCAATTGTCAGTAGTTGTCTTCTTTGTCTTCTTCTTCCTAGCTGATTTTCCACTGTCGACGGAAGATGAAGTCGAGCAGCGCGGTCCTTGGTAACCCGGGCGACGGCCGATCCGGTATGGAGTTTCATGCAGTTGTACATTTCATGGAAGCTGCTAGCAAAAAGTGTTGAAGTGCCGCTGGCTTTTGCAACTTACTAGCAACACTCTCTCTGGGAACAAATAGAGGTCTCACACCGGCAAGAACATGTCCAGACAGGCGCAAACTATTTGTCCCCGCAGTGGCTGGTCGAGAGATGTTGGGAGTCCCATACATCAACCGCCCTTGACGCAGCAACAGTGACATGGTTTTCTGGTTAGGGTTTGCTCCCTTAGCCTTCGGTTCTGTCAGAACCTATACCACAAGGCAGTGGTTTACAACTCTGCATGGCAGGGACGTCAAACTCCCTGAGGTATTGCAATACATGAGGTACTGCAATACCTGCATGTCGAAATGTATTAGTTGTTTATAAAGCATCTTGTTTTAATATATATATATATATATATATATATATATATATATATATATATATATATATATGTATACATATATATATATATATATATATGTGTATACATATATATGTAAATGTTTATAACGTGTGTGTGTCTGTGTGTGTGATCACCAATTTAGTTACTAATGTTTTTTATGCTGTGTTTGTTGAATGTACTTGTAGATATGTTTGCTGTAATTGTGATAAAACACAAAAAAGAGCTACATGTTAGGTTTATTTAAACATACAAAATAGATTAGCCATATGAAAATGGTTAATGCGATATTTCAGAAATGGCAATACCTGGATGGCAAAATCACAGATGCTGCAAACGAAGCAAAGGACAATATGAAGTACCTGTATACCTTGGAGAAGTTTTGTGAGCCACTCTACGTTGCTGACCCTGTATGTATGCCTCTTCATTATGTATCGTTTTGAATAATGTAATGTGTACTTCAGTGTTGTTCTTGTTGTGATATTCTTAATCAACTAACTTGCGATATGTGAAAAACACGTATATCCTTGTGCACCTATATATACGCATTTGAATATATTAGTTGTATTTGTTTCAGGTTGAAATGGTGAGAAGTATTCCAAGTCTCATTCATGCCATTCGAATGATCAACAGCCTTTCTAGATATTATAATTCATCTGAGCGTATAACATCACTTTTCATCAAGGTAAAAACAACCCGTAAGGTTTGCTGATATACTATGTTGTATTTGTCTAACACATATTTGAAACTGTTCACGATGTTTAAACGTCAACAGAAAGCAAACTTATTTATGAAGCAGCTAGCTATGTGAGGAGTCATGCCAATCATTGTCCATAGACTGTGGTGGATATATTGCTCAAAGCGTTTCATACTTTACCTCCCTGACATACCTGTTCAGTCGGACACCATTTCAACTTGGTGTCTGACTGAAATGGTTCTGAAGACTGGATACTGCGTTGTATAAGAAGTTACTTTTCTAAGAGTGATAGGTTTATACCTAAACTGAGTTTTAGTAATATCTTCGTGTGTCCTATATGTAAACCTGGTATTCGCATTTTAGTGCATCATCTCAGTTAGTTAGTTAGTTTTATATTAGTTCTTAGAAAATGTACATATCTCCGCAATTGCATGCAAACCATGTTCATCTCTCATGATGTTTCCATGATTATACGTATGTGAAATATACGTGACACATAATATGGCTTAAATGAGTGGATTCTCCACGTTATATAGTTTCTTTTATAAGCATAACCATGAATTATATTAATTTCAATAATCATTAAAGCACAGTGCCAAAAAGAATATGATAATTTCCATTGTAATCTACTTTTGTTTATATTTATCCGTAAGCTTATTAAATTCTCTAAAATAGTGGATTCAGTATTAACTCATTTAAAAACACCTATATAAATATTGGGGTCTGACGTTTTTTGCCTACAAAGCTGCCGTAATGCATTCAGAGAAGCGCCAGTGATCTGACCCCAGAGGCCATATAAGTAAACCTAAGAAAACTAAAAAATTATTCGATATCCCGTTCACCTTTTTCGCCATTCCGACACACTACATATCCAGGCAGTCATGCATCTACAGTATCACTGTGTCTTCTGCCACTGAGCATTTCATCGTGACACCGCCCTCATATAGTATAATTTGTGTATGGTTTTGCCTCTAGGATGTCATTAATGTTACCTTGGAGACCATTTATTTAGAGTCAGCCCTGTTGATCACATCTTAGGTGACGAATCAGATGTTGAAAACCTGCGTGGCATACTTGACTGAAGATGGATTGGTCAAAATATGGGATTTACCAACTGATGTGCTAATTAAGAGGATCCATGACTGTGCTTCACTTTATCACCATTATCAGTTGGCCTTTCACGAGACCAAGAAAAACCTAGAAACCATGCCTGGAGAGCAGCCGTTTGAATTCTCGGAGATGTACATATTTGGGAAGTTTGACGCTTTCTGCAAGAGATTGGAAAAGGCTAGTGGTCATCAAAGATAGTTTGCGTTGATACGTTTATAACATAGCTTAACTGTAACATAGCTCAAAGTTTCCACCAAAGCTAAATTCAACAAACCGCACTTTGTGTCTGGGTCACAGATATGTGTAGACATACATGCCTGCATGCAGCCACGCATTAGCGCCCGCACCCACGCACACACACAACACACACACACACACACACACACACACACACAACACGTACACACACACAGATACGCACACTAGTCATAGTGTAACATAAGGATTGTGATATATTACTGTTATAGAAAAAGACGAAACGAATTAGTAATATGAATGTTCCATGTTTCAATAGATTATGTCGTTGTTCGACATAATTGGGTCATTTGATCTTCTGGCTGAATCCAGCATTGAAGGGGTGGATTCAATTATTACAAAGTTCCAGACAATTCTTAACAAGATGAAGAAGAAACCTTATAACATACTGGATCACAGAAAACGTGATTTTGAATATGATTTCGCTGACTTCAAGCGCCAGGTTTCTGATTTGGAGGTGCATGTTGTAATAATTTGTTATATTGTTTTCGGCAACATTAAATATAAAGTACTATGTTTGAATGTATTTAATATAATTACATTTTAACATGCAAATAACAGTAATGAACTGAACTAGATTAAAATCAATACATCTTGTTGATCATCAGTATGAAAACTGACTTTGTTATAAAATTAAATTCTTCGGTCGAAAGTGACGTCAGAAAGAATACACTGTAGCTCCGTCCGCCAGATTAATATTTTAATTGAATGCATTTTGTTTAATCACCAGGCAAATATTAAAGAATTCATGGACATTGGATTTGTCAAGGCGCCAACCACACTCCTGGCTTTGAAATTCATTGAAAAGTGAGTTGTACAATATGAAAATTATAGTATATTGTTATTGTCCGATGAAATTAACATACTATTTGTATATATATATATATATATATATATATATATATATATATATGCTACACGTAAATAAAGTAACTTCAACTGAAGACATTTTCTGTTTAAAAGAGCGTTTTTACTTTAAAGAAAAAAAAAATATCCGAAATTGTGTACTATCTACTATATGTCAACTATTTTATTATTTATTTATTTTTAACTTGTAATATAATTACTATTATTTATCAGTGTTAGTATTATTAAGACTAGTATGATTTATTTACATTGAAAATATTTTACTGATCTATTTATTTTACCACTACATCTCTATTTTAATGGTAATCTGTACATTCCAGTAACGTGTAATGCGCCTCTGAATGGTTTTACTGCTATAGACAAATACTGTTATTTATTATATTATTATTATATTTTACAGGTTTGAACAATGCAAGCTGAAAGGTTTGGGCATAGAAGACAAATATACCAAACTTCTTCGGCAATTTGATGGCCAAATTGAAGATATTAAAAAGGTAATGAGAACAAAAGCTTTTTCCAAGCGTGTGATATAAATAGTTCTGATCAGATATCTTAATATGAATATACTGTGGATCAACTGAAATATATACGTACTCTTGGTACTTGGTTTTATTATATACAAATAACCAATAAATGAGATGTTATATATATATATATATATATATATATATATATATATATATATATACATATATATATATATATATATATATATATATATATATATATATATATATACATATATACATCTCAAAAATGTCATGTACTGCTTTGTACAATTGATTACGTTTTGTATGTTGAGATTGATATTTGTGTAAACTTTAACTCAGCATAGATAAATTCTTTTATAATCTTGTAATTACATTTTTTTCCTCCTTTACAGCTCTATCAGAAACAGCGGGAAGACCCTCCCATTCCACGGGACATGCCTCCTGTTGCAGGGAAAATTGTATGGGCACGACTCTTATACAAGAAAATATCAGAGCCAATGCACACTTTTGCAGTAAGTGCGTAGGTTTTGTTTGCCTATTGTTAGATTAGACTATAATTGGGTTATTATTCGTTTGGTCTAACCTGGAATTATATTGAAATAACAATTTGTAGACTCACACGTGATGCAACATTTCCCTCTCAATTTGTTTTGCTTTTATGTATTACTAGTATCTGGCGAAATTACTTTGCATTTGATGAATCATTGTTTCATGTGGGATGGATTCATATATACACTGGTTCATATACATATTTCAGAATCATCCAGATGTTTTGAAAAGCATGCATGCCAAGACTATTATTAAACATTACAACAAAGTTGCTCAGGTACTGATAGAATATGAAATGTTGTACTACCGTGCCTGGAAGGAATCTGTACTTGCTGCTAAACAAGGTTAGTATTGGGTATATTTTTATGCTACAAATTGATAGTTTATTTATAATTAAATCCTTTATGCCAAATGTACGTTTTGTGAGTTTCATATAATAATGATAATATAAATAATAATAATTGTGCTTAATTCCTTGGAAACCAAGCTGAAAGGCACATCAAAACAAAACGGTTCTTCATTCCCGCAATCAGTTCACAACATTCCAGTGGTCAACAGTTTTATTGAAACGCCAGAGAGTTATGGTGGATAAGCAAATTTATAAAGGTTTTATATTACGGCGGAATTGTGTATTAACCTCAATTGATCTAACATAAGTGTAATCATATCCCAAAGAATCAGTGCAGCCACAGGAAAACACTAGTTTCAATGTTAGTATCTACTCTAGTGACAACAAGACTAGTAGTAGTAAATCAGAACTTTTGATGTTGGAGCTAGATATATTTTCTTACTGGAGTAGGCAATGAATGGTATGTAATAGTACAGATCTTAAAATGTTACGATATCTGACAAGAAGTTGAGGCAAACTTCAGAAATTGCACAGAGCGTAAAAGGTGGATATCTTGCACGTTGTAATTTATCAGTGCCTTATATCACTTCGTGTTTTAACAATAGTGTGTTCATTTTTATATGAGTGGACTGTGTCATTTAATAGTTTAGTACTAATTTTATTACTATGTTTTTTCTTTAAGCATAATCAAAATGGAAGTAGCCGATTGTGGTTTTACCAGACTTTTTTGATATGTTGTTTGTCACCAGCACTGAGGGTACCGCTTTTGGTGAGACACCCGGACACGAAAGAGTTGGTAGTCAACTTTGATCCTTTGATATACGAAGTGATAAAGGAATCTGAGTGTATGAGGAAACTACACCTCGATATACCGGAGTTTGCAAAGACACTCTGTCTTTTGCGGAAAAAGCTAAAGGCAGACCATTGCACATTGAAAGTAAGTTTTATATTGGGACAGACGGTGTAATTATATACTATGCTATGTTCTTATATATTTGTCATATTCATGGATATGGGCTGCTTGTATAATAATAATAAATAAATGTTAAATAGTTAGTTGACCTCTGATTGCTTGATTGATATTTATTGAAATGTATATGTTGTGGTAATATCATGATAATTATGGTTATATAAATACGTTTTGCCCTGTTGTATTCTGGATTGCTTCATATTAGACTGCTACAAACTAGGTACACAAGTTTGTAATTTTGTAAATCATGTCTCGAAAATAAAATGTTAATACACAATTGACTATTACACATGTAAGATAGTCAATTGACTATTACACATGTAAGATAGTCAATTGTGCATTAACATTTTATTTTCGAGACATGATTTACAAAATAAAAAACTTGTGTACCTAGTTTGTAGCAGTCTAATATGAAGCAATCCAGAATACAACCAGGTAGTCTCAATAGAACTGGTATGTTTATCTCTAATAGGAATTGTTTGAAAATAATTACAAAAGCATCTGATAAGTTTCCAGTTTGACACCCATTTTATGTTTGTAATCTCTGGAGTTATTAACTTTCTATTAAATGGGAGTTTGCGTGTGGGACATGGTCGTCTAGTGATTAGTGCATCATGTTGTGGTTTGAGATGATCAGGGTTAATTGTTCACTCCAAATTGAACATGTCTGTATGAAGAGACACGCATTTAAAGAGCATGTAACACCTCCATCTTGATCTCCGGCAGCCACTGCCCCACTCAACAAAAATCCTAGATGTGCTGCATTGTCCACTGTTAAAATGATTTCAGACACTGCTGGAAGACAATCGTACATTTCGAGAAAAGACACCTGCTATATTTAATTCACTGATGACTCCCATCACTAGGCAGGTTAGTAGTATAATGTTTGTGCTGCATCGTTTTTTTTTTATTACTTAAAACTATTCTTACAATATAAAGTACTTATGAAATTATGTCATATCTACTAATAATAGTAAATATATATATATATACATACATTAATACATACATACATATACTTGACCTAATTATCGATCTGTATATATGGGGACTGAAACGATTAAACAACCATTGCTCAAACATAATAACATACCATTTAGAGAATACGTGACCATGCCATTGACGAGCACGGAGTCACGATAAATGTTAAATACCTATTGGATATCATTAACCATATTACGCTCAAGCTGCATTTGGCTTGAGTAGCTCTTATAGACATTTGTTTTTGATACACTTCATCAACAGATATTTCTGCGCGATAACAAGAATATTGTATCGTAATATATATGATAGGCGTTACATATGGTAGGCGTGTTATATATATATATATATATATATATATATATATATATATATATATATGCTCTGTGCAATAATATATATATATATATATATATATATATATATATATATATATATATATATAGGTTAAATTATATTACAACGATTAACAAGTAATGAAGGAATTTCAAATGCTACACTAGTCGATCCTCATTAATACTCATGAAGTAATGACGCGCAATTTCGTACGCTCTCCTCCGCCAAACATACGTTATCTTTACCAAACTCAAGTAAACGAAGTCAATACTTTTGTGTTATGAAGCTGCTTTGGTAAATAAATTTCTCGGTGTAGTGATTTGTAACGCATCGGCACATGAATCGGTTAGGAAATTCCCAGATTCAGGAAAAATCCCTATTCAGATGTTGTTTATTGTATACATTAATGACTTTGCCAAGGCTAGTATACTGTTTAATTTTATAATGTATGCCGATTATACTACCCTACTTTGTACGCTTGAATCTTTTTCAACTTATGAACAAAATGGAAACATAGACGTCGCTATAAATTTTGAACTAAAACAGTTAGTGAATCGCTAAGACTTAGCAACCTGTCTCTTAGCCTAAGCAAAATTAAGTACCTGGTTTTTCAAATAATCACATCGATAAAATCTCAAATAGCATTTTAAAGACGTTAGGAGTCTTGAATAGACTAAAACATGTATTACCTCTAAAGATGATATTGTATAATGCATGGGTACTGCCACATTTAAGTTATTGTGTAACTGATTGAGGTTACAAATGTGACAGAATTCAGAAACTATTAAATAAATGTAATCGAATTATTAGTGTAAGCCAATGTAATGTTCACGATGAACATTGAATACTTATTGAAGTTACACAAACTAAAGCAATGTTACAAATGTGTGCATAATAAAATTCCTGTTTACCTACAAAGTATACCGCTTCATCAAAACAACAGCATTCAGAATTTCAACATACTTGGGGAATATGACATACAAACAATCGGGGTACAACACGAATTTGCAAACCAAAGCCTTAGCCACATACTATCAATAATGTACCTGATTTAATAAACAAATTAGTTTCCACTCACCGCTTAACGAGTGTTGATGTATATGTAAACATCATCACTTGAATACTTACTGTATGTACATTACGGAATTGTTACATATATCAAAATGTATAAATAATAATTAGAACAATACGTGTTTTATGTGTATACCTCCTTGGAGAAATAATCAGTCATCTATTATTACATATGAGGTGAAGTTAAAATTTGATTTGATCTCAATTAGATTGATTGAACCTGTTTTTACCGATTATTGCTACTTTTCTAAACAGCAGGAATATTATAACTGGGTGGCTTCCTCGAGAGCTTTAGTGGGAGTCTCCATGACACACACGGGAAGGTTTTGAATATTATTTTGCGACTATAATCATTTTGCATGCTCACTTGTCCAGTGGTGTATATTGGTCAGAATAAAAACTAAAGTTTGTCTGTCAGATACCGCGTCGCTTAACAGGCTTTCGTGTGTTATAAATCGTCGTAATGTCATTAAACCTGTTTTATTCTGTACACGTATGCAACTGATTTGCTAATCTGTATAATGTCTACAATATATAGTATGACACCGTATTTTCGTGCAGAAATGTCTATTGGTGATGTAAATAGGTAAATATGAAAAAATCGAAAATTTACATTGAGTAGATAGGAACTACACAAACCAAGTGCAGTCTGAGCGTAACACAGCGACGCCCAGTTGTCAGAGATGTTCAAGTTTGAAAACAAATCAAAAACAACATTCCGTGGCTCCATGCTCGTTCAAAAATTGTCACATATCCTCTAAATGGTATGTTTATATGTCTGCGCAATAGTTGTTCAAGCGTTTCAGCCTCGTTTTGATACGTTTCATTTAGATAGATGCAACCATACGACCAGGATTAACAAACTTGACGTGGTCCTCTATGAATATGGATTCGTACTTTGAAAGTGTGCGGAATGCGTTGATTGATTTCGATGCTCTTATTACGCAGGTGATACCTAATTACCTATAATTGTATATTCTCATAAAATCAGTGATTTACATCGCTGTGATTTATTATATTAAATATTGCAATGTTTGCTAATAGGACGTCTTGATTGTATAACCGTTAATTAAAATGTACTTACGTATACAGCAGTGTTTATGCTTATTCAATCTTGAAAGCGTACTATTTGCGTTACGTTTTGTGATATATATATATATATATATATATATATATATATATATATATGTATGTGTGTGTGTGTGTGGTATCGGCACGTATTAAGCACTTCACTTATTATTATTATTATTAATGTGAACTGTAAAGCGCCATAGAGCACCGTGTGATTATGGCGCTATATAAATATTGTATTTTATAATTTTTTTATTATTACTACGATTTCACATTCCATATTTGTTTTAACTCTGGTTGTTTGACAGCTGCTTGCTATCAAGACCAGTCGCATAGATGAATTATTGGATGAGATCAGCAGCATGCAGTTATGTGCACTTCCTACTTATGAGTCATGGACAACCAAAACGTTTCTGGCAAACGCAACGGTTGGTATTCAGCTAATTATATTGCCTTACTGATTGATGGATACTGATCTGCAAATGCGACTATTATCAGTTATATTGTTTAATATCTGTCAAAAACCTGTCAAACTATAAATGGTGTCAACGATTTGGATTGTCTAAACCACATGGCTTCAATGTAACAATTGTTTCATAATCGAACTAAAATTGATATTAATTAATATTGATATAAGTGAAATATAATTTCTCCATTGCACTTGGTGCTAATCCACACTATCACCCACTATCAGCTTTTGTAAGATTATCTGGTATGTTTATGAAGTTATTTTTATATTGTATTAGAGACGTTCATGTAATTTAAATTACACGACAAGATATATCTTTTTGTCATGACAGGATGAATAATTGTTTATAATAAATGTTTTAATATAGTATAATATACCATTATGGCGATACCCACCGTACTATAATAATAATGGTGTACAACAGTGCAGTGGTGTAAACATGGTTTCCTTTGCAATTGCTAGAACCATTTTTAGCCTTGATCCCATTTTGTAATGGTCTAATACACCTTAGTAGCGAATTGCTGCAGGCCTGTTATGGAGGACATATAAACGGTCTACATCCGACATTCACTTACCCGCCGAGCCAGTTTTGACCACGTCTTATTACATCCGCTTAACGTGCGTCTGAATATGCCAAGAAATGCAGTCGTGGTGGCAAGATATGTTATATATTAAATATGAATTTATAATACCCATTTGTTGTCACACTCGCGTCCCTTTCAAGTGAATTGAAATGACCTAGATTTGTGTTGTTGTAGTTGTTTTTGAAAGTAAATAATTATAACAGACTTGTATATTGTTAATATTGCTGGGGACTGTTGTAGAAACGATGCAACGAATGTGCGACAAGGATAGACATGCTGAGCAATAAGGTGGAAGAAGCTGTGAAAGATCTCATGACAATTTTCTCTGCCCGTACAAGAGCTGTTTGTCACACCACAAGAGCTGTTTCTGACAACACTCAGATTTCCCATAAGGCTCTTTGTAGGTCCCACTTATTTGGTGATTGTTATCACAACAGACAGCAATCCGATTCCCCATAAGGTTCTTTGTAGATCCCACTTCTTTGGGGATTGTTGTGTTTGAATCTATTCATTACCATACACATTCCCTCATAATATCGGGGCAATATTTATAATATTAAGATAACTTCTGTTGCGCCTAAATCCTTTGGAAACCCAGCTCAGAGGCGTATAAATACAAAAGGGTAAATCAATATCCAAGTCAATAAACAATTCCGTGGAGCTATGGTGGATAGGCGAAATTGTAAAGGTACATGACGGCGGAATTTAGCAATATTTTTAGTTGGTCTAACACCAGAAGCATATTCCTGGTAGGTAGTACATACACCAATATGATACGATATCAGGCAGGAAGCCAAATCAGACACTTTAGATGCATGCGTTAAAATCTTAGCAACGATGCCTCGCGTCATTATCACATTGGCCTATCCAGTTGTTGTCCACCAAACACCAGAGACGTGCTACGCAATATTCATTATCCAGTATTTCACTGCATGCTAATAATTCGGTAGTATATTTGTTTTTGTAATTGTTAGTGGCATGGGATGGTGTTCGATTGAACAGGTCTACCATGGAATAAAGTGCTTTAATCAAGCTCGAGGGCTGGATATTGCGCTTTATAAGAAATGTCCTTTTTATATAAAGATGTGCCGTAATTGTGTGTTCGAATATTCTAGTTCCAGAAGGTCTTCCAGAAAAACTTGAATCGCATCAATCAACTGTAAGTGTGACGAAAAGTCATTCAGGGGTCCTAGGCTCAGGCCGAGGCCGTAGGGAGACGATGGTGGTTGGAGACGAACGGTGGCTCGTTACCGAATGCCATGAATTATTTGCTCACTTTAATCACAGATGTGTTGAATCACTACTGAGAGCCACCAGAGTTTCCCTCGAAATGATGCGTAAGAGATGCTACAGTAGAGGGTAAGAACCAAGATTACACTTACAATCAGCCTTTTACAAGTTGAATGTTCATGAATGTATTCCTACCCCACCCACATTGCTCGTTGACCTGTAAAGTATTACATACCCATACTTATACATGTACTCATACGTATAAGAGAAACCGTGTGCATGCACACGGGTACACACACACACACACACACACACACACACACACACACACACACACACACACACACACACACATCCACAAGCACACAGGTGTGTGAATATAAGTAGGGGAGACTAGCAAGGTGGGGAAACATACTCGACGGACACCATTACCTCATTTTACAGTAACAGAACCGATGATGCATTGACAGAGAAGGTACGAACAGATGGACCAAAACCAATTATGTTCGTATATGACATAACATACAATTCATGAAATTTTGGATCTAACGGAAACAGTATAATGTGTCACTGTAAAAAGTGACACACTTCAAGTACATTGAACGTATAATTTATGTTTATAATGGTTACAGTCAAAGCGATGAGAACACAAGAAACAACAGTATTGTGCATTATATTATTCATTATTTGAGTCAAAGCAGAATACATAAAGTATATGGGTATTTTGCATTAACTCTTGAGATGTTCAACAGTTACTTATGGTTGCACCGAACAAACATAACGAGCTCAAACTTCTCATTAACCATTATACACCTATCTGGGTGAACGACGTAAAGACTGAAGACTGCCTCAACTGATGCAGAGGTAGCTTGACAGTTAGATGTCTGCTTTGTCAGTTGAGGTTTCGAACATATTGCAATTTGCAGTTGACTGCTATTACTGCTCTGTCATTGTTTTAAGTCAAAGCAATTATGTCCGCAATAGAAGTAAACTGGCGGTTTCTGAACATCTGCAGCCACTATGACTGATCAAGAAATCAGTCACTGTCAGGCTTGGTCAGTTAGTTTATTCCATGTCATTGACTCATAGTTTCAAGTATCAGCTGACTTGCATGCAAGAACCTGTGCGTCACCTACCCCATGTGCCTATAAAACATGACAGTCAACCATCATCATATTATGTTTCATATTATGAAGGCTCGTGCAAAATAAGAAGAAATGTACACTAATGTTCGATACAAGCCCAAGTACTGCACTCAGCAAAATGGCATGTCCAAGTACAGTACTTGCTGTAGTTTAATACACAAGTACTTGAGTATTCGAATCCATCCCTATTATATATATATATATATATATATATATATATATATATATATATATATATATATATATATAGATAAACGTGTGTTTGTGTGTTTATATATATATATATATATATACATACACACACGCACGCACACACACACGCACGCACACACACACACGCACAACGTAGCTAGGCTCGGGGGACTCCACCTCAAATGTTTGTCAATTTCAATCCAGAGGCTTCATCCTTATCGCCCTGAATAAATATGCTAGCGTAATTAATTCTCGCACTGGGAACAGGCAGTCTCCCGCGCTAAACATGTTAACAATTGCGGTGCATTGCTTCGGTGTGTTCCATAATTAATTAAATCGCGCGGACGGATAGGCAGACATAGACAGAGAAACACTGTTTTATAGTGTGTTTGTATGTTTGCGTATGTGTCAGTGCGATTTACGAATGAATACGTCGTTTGATCTTATTTCTACCAGGAGTGATACTGCGCCCAAAGTTGAAAAAAGAGGAATAGATCCAGCAACGTCATTTTTCCGGGCAAACATGATCCTGGTGATCCCGAATGTCGTATGTACCAGTTAAAATGCTTCTTTCGTGCTTTTCTTTCCAACAGTGAACGTGTCCTTAATAATGTACAATATGGATTTCTGGCGTATATTTGTCGTGATTGTTTGACTAGTTTCACAATCAAGTTTTCCCCGTTATATTTCGGCTGCTTTCCTCGTGCTGTTACCACTGGATGGCGAAAAGATAGTCCTTAAGCACAGACGTAGTCAAATCCCATAACTAGAGACGGAGACAGGTATTGACTGTCCCGCAAGCACAGCTAGCTCCCGAAGAGCCACAGAATGAATACATCGATGGAAAACTACCGGCAGCCGTCTGATGAATAGAGCCTCCGTAGAAAAATGAATAGTTTACAGCAAAATTCATACTGACAGTGACATAAGTGAAAGCTATAACTCATGCGTATTTATCATGTGTTTTATATATAGGACGTCCAACCAAATATTGATGAGATACAGACAGCTCTTACAAAGGGCACTCAGCTTGTACTTGAAGTGAGCCGGTCTGTCATACAATGGGGGGAAGACAGGGAATTAGTGACTCGTTCAAAACCCGCAGGTAGGTGTGGACCAGTATTTTGGTCAATTAAATTAAATATTCGGATTCATTTATGTAAAGAACTTTAGTCGGGGCGCACGGGGGTCGAAGTGGACACCTCATAATATTTAGGTCGCCCTGTTGTTTTCTAAACTTCAGTCCTTCCTTAATAAATAAATCAGTGTACGTCACTCCGAAAATTGCACTTACATTCAGGCCAACATACCTAAATGTAGTATCAAAATATCAGGAATGACGAGGGCTAATACTAATGGCAATATCGTATTGATACTTTTATTTTTAGGAAGCCAGGTACACAACATTGGACGGTATACCGAACATTATTTCGGTTTCGCAGTCGACATCAAGCAAAAGGAGTCATAGTTACCTTAATATGTTCATGTTCAATATGTTCATATAGTATACCAAATGATGTCTATTCTTTTATATACTGAAAAGTGTATAGCAATAGTAAAATATAACTAAATTATACACATTCACGAACCATTGCGCTAGGTGTAGCGCAATCGTGGCATGACGCAAAACGGA
>OZ024859.1:3338449-3348449 GCA_964017155.1 Oasisia sp. SBJ-2009
GTTTTTAGTTATTGTGTTTTGTTATATTTATTGTATATTCACATAATTCGTTTAGCCCAGCCGGTATATGACAAAATATGGCCGAATTGTGCGTTTTATGATACCAGCATAAAATTGGGCACACACTTAGAATACTACATCAATTGAAAAATATTTCGTCCTGGAAGGCGTTGGCAGCCATTTTCAAGATGGCCGCCTTATACTATTTTCTCGTATCTATAAAGACCTGTGCAACGAAGAGCAGTCATTATGGAACCAAAACATAGGTTTTCTGGGTCATTGATTTCAAATATGTCACGTTTGACCTTTTCCGACATACACGTCCGCTTTTTTAAAGATAGCTGCCGCCAAAACTAATATTCCTATATATCACGAACTACGTCACCTAGAGCGCTACGAAAGGTGTGTGAAAATGATGTTGATAACGATGCTGTTCATCCTGCCAACGTTGTCACGAAAGACATGTTCAAAATGAAAAGGCAATTCAGCAGTCCATTTGATGCCAACCGCCAGTAAGAGTCTGTACCAGTTTCACTCTTGGTATTAGTAGATTATGGTGTTGAACAGAACAAACATCAAAACACAATTAAGCTCGCATCCTTGCCTCAGCCAACTCTCTGAGACAGGTACTGGTGTTCAATTGTTCAGTTCGCTGCTGAGACGAAGTCGCTGCTTGTACTACTAAGCACAACCAAGAACGGGAAACACCACTGCCGATCTATCTAGGTGTGTTGGTCCACACTAAGACTCTTAAACGTGATCTTGTGGGCACTCTCTATTGCCTGGGCCTGAGGCAGGGTACTCAACATCTCCACTGAACTGGGCAACGACATCTGTCGTCATTATGAGACGGAACAAGCTTTGTGTCCACCGCGACTCAAAGGCGGTCTCTTCACGACAGTAGCAATAGACAACATCGACCACAATCCGAGTTCAACAGGAATATCCCTGTTTCAACGTTCAGCCGACAAGTTGAGAGGAGCTCAATTGACTGTTGAAACTACCCAGCTGAAGATTGCATTGCCGCCAAGAAGACGATTACGGTAGCACAGATGATGATCGCGGTTCCGGAGCTTCCCTTTCCAAGTGAATGGAGTTGGAACAGGAATGAAAACGGCGGCTGAAAAATATATGACGCGGCACGCCAAAACCAGGCGCTTGCCGCAGATCACCGATCGGCGCCAGGGTGTAATTAGTCAGCATACCCTCAAAATGTCGAAAGTAGGTTCTTGGCGGAATCAATCAGTAAAATCATCAGTCTTTCAATATTTCCATAATAGATGCCATGAAATAGTGTTGAAAGGGGTAATAATGAGCATTTTAATGCAAGACCCTCATTAATTTCAAAGCTAATTAGTCTAAAACAAAGCCGTTTTTAGGCTAATTTACCGCACTATCCTGCACCCAAATAATTACTGAACGGATACATTTCCTACTTCCTGCGAGACAAATGTAGCCATACGTATTAGCTGCTAAATACCATAAAAATAAATCAAATCCGTCGAGAACTTTTATTTTTATGATTTTGTTCAACATGGGGGTAGGCCATTTTAGGTCGCCCGATCGCTACTACATTCGCCTCCTGCGCAAACCCCCGGCGCGAGCGGTGAAATGTTGCGCTGACAAGTGGTCGATTTTTTATACTTTCACATATTATGTATGTATATATATATATATATATATATATATATATATATATATATATATATATATATATATATATATATATATATATAAACCATCTCTAGGTCTATGTCAAAATGTCAGAACAATTGGAGCATTATAAAGATGTGGTTGCTATGGTAATATTCCACGACATCACTTTTTACGACCGATCACTTTAAAAACTCAGGAAGTGACGCAGGTTCAAACACATCGAAACGCGTACTCACAACTCTTGGCATGTCATTTTAGTCGCCATCTTGAAAAAAAGACCGATACGACTGTCCGACAACATCAAAGTAACATATTTAAAATAGCAGCACGTAAAACCTAAATTTTGACACTAACTTTATCTCTAGGGTGATTTGTTCTTAAGATATAAGGACAATTGGCTTTGGTAGGCGCCATCTTGAAAAATGGCGGATGTTAATGTTGGAGAAGGTCATACGTGCGGAAATCGTTACCTTGAAAAACTTATATTTTGACACAAACGTCGTGGTTCTGATTGCAACAGTTTAAAGATATGGACACAATTCGTTTTAATGGCGGATACCAAGGGCGACAAAGGTCAAATGCAAAATAGTTCACAACTGTGAAATCCGATGTCAAAACATCTATCTTGTGACAACAAAATTAAAGCTCTGGGTGGCGTAGGTCATTATATATACCATTATTTGTCTTGGCGACCGCCAACTATAAATTGGCGGATGTGAATGTCGGAGAAGGTCAAAAGTAATATACTTGAAACTGGTAACTCCGAAAACATATGTTTACATACCAAAACGACTGATTTACGTGACGCAGTTATTAAGATATGAGACCAGGTTTACGGCGGCCATCTTGAAATATGGCCGCCAATGGCTTCCAGAGCGAAATTTGAGGTAGCCTATATTTAAGTATTTTGTATATGCTCTACCTTTGCGCCAAATGTCATGCTTGTATCATAAAACGCACAATTCATACACATATCGGTTGGCATATGTGAATATCTACCGCCTTATGTGGTAAATGTTACTCAACATTCATGACCTTGTCTTTATTTGTCCACAGAAAGGGCCAATGGTAGAAGGTATTCCACCAATGGAAGCAAGTGAAAGAATGAGCGTTTTTCAGGTACCGTGATATGTGTATTCATGATACTGTTTTCTATAACAAAACATAATATGGCTAAACATTTTATAAGTGTTCATTTGTGCTTTATTGTAAGAAGTGTGTATAATAGTTGCTTTGTTGTGTATGTGTGTGTGTGTGTGTGTGTGTGTGTGTGTGTGTGTGTGTGCGTGCGTGCGTGCGTGCGTGCGTGCGTGTGTGCGTGCGTGCGTGCGTGCGTGTGTGTATATTGTGTGTATGTATGTATGTATGTATGTGTGTATGTATGTATGTATGTATGATATATGTGTGTATGTATATATATATATATATATATATATATATATATATATATATATATACATATATATATATATATATATATATATATATATATATATATATATATATATTGCTGAATGTATATCTTCAGTTGTATATTTCACAATTTCAATATAGCTATGTAGGTCAATATATATGTGTGCGCACACATACATACACATATATGTATACTTATGAGCTATGGCAGAATAATGTATCCTGATCTTTGTCAATATTGGCATGTGCTGCTACACTTATCCTGGTATGTTTCCAGAGTTTATTTGATGATTTATGGACCAAGTTTGGAACATACTCCGCAGGAGAAAGCTTGTTTGGTATGCCAACAACTGAGTATCCGTGTCTACACAAGATCAAGAAAGAATTGACACTATTACAGAAATTGTACACTCTTTACAATGCTGTGATGATCAGCATCAATGGATACTATGATATTCTGTGGGTAGATGTTGACATAGAAAAAATCAACATTGAACTTCTGGAATTTCAGTCCAGGTTAGATTGATGTTGTCTTATGATGACGTTATATCGTAGTTGCAAAACAAATATTGTTAACGACTGGGTGTTATAATTTCACACCGGCTATATTATATGTACGTGTGTGTGTGAATGTATAATAACTGTATATATATATATATATATATATATATATATATATATATATATATATATATATATATATATATATATATACATATACATACAGTTATATGTGTTTGTGTGTGCGTGTGTGTATGTGTTACCGACATACTTTCAATTTAAACACCACGAATGTGCAATGTATAAATATGAAAGATTTTCAATGGCTGAAGATATGTCACGTTGTAGAATCCGCAAGCTGCCGAAAGGGTTAAAGGAGTGGCAAGCGTTCCTCGACTTGCAAAAGAAGATTGTTGATTTCAATGAAAGCTGTCCTCTATTGGAGCTAATGGCTAACAAGGCAATGAAGCCACGACATTGGGATCGCATCTCTAATATCACGGGGCATAAGTTCGACCTTGAATCAGATGCATTTGCTTTAAAGAATATAATGGATGCACCGCTACTGGAATTCAAAGAGGATATTGAGGTAATATTCATATCTATGAAATAAACTGTAGTCTAACATACCGGTATTTACTAATAAAACATCGTTAAAGTATGTAACCTTTGGTCAAATGAATAGGCCAAACCATTTCTGAATCATTTGACCAAAGGTAACAACAGTTTGAGACTATGCTGGGAAGTTCAGAAGTGTGCTAGAAAACTCACCCGACTATTTCAAATGTTTATTCATAATTACCACGTAGTATATGTGTGAAACGTCCATTTTTGCTACACCTAACAAGAAGTATATATTGCCAATATAAAAATATTTATTTTTCAGTGTCATGTCCAGAGGTACATAGAATTATCCCTAACTGAGAACATGTGTTAAAAAAACTTTGATGTAACGTCTGATTTTGTAAACGAAATGTATATTACATATTTAGAACCTCCTTTGTTGAAAAGAATGTATAATAGAGTAATGGCACATACATGCACCAACAAATGGCAAGAGGATCACGACAATAAAAAGATCACCCAACATGTGATTAAAAGTGTCATCTTTTCTTGTCGTTTAGGACATCTGTATATCTGCTGTGAAAGAAAAAGATATCGAGGCCAAACTTGCAATTGTGATAAATGATTGGAGCGCCCAGATATTTAGTTTTGGTTCATTCAAAGCACGAGGAGAGTTGTTGTTAAGAGGCACAGAAACGCAAGAGATTGTTAGTCTCCTGGAAGACAGCCTCATGGTGTTATCATCACTACACAGTAACAGGTACCAATAGACAGTCAGATGCATTGTAATGAATTTAATTATAATATGCAATAATGAAAAGTAGTTATTTTATTTTAGAAATAGTTATTTTGATTATTATGTTATTATCATTATTACTTTGATCGTTAACAGCTCTCTCTTAAAATGTGTGTGATATATCGCATGAAAGCAAGTCAACAACTTCTTATTTTAATAACTAAATATATAAAACATGAAAATATCTAATAAAACTGTGTTTCTTTGTATGTATGTACATGTATCGTGCTGAAATGTTGCATGTGATAGAGCGTACCCATAAAGGGTTCGGAGGTGTAGACTTTGTAAACCTCGTCTGGGATGGGTACATAACTTCGGGGGTTCAATAGGTTGTCTCTACGAGGAGTTCCACCCCACGGAATATTTTAATTGTCTATGCCATCGTAAATATAGTCATGACAACTACAATCATGTAACTGCCCATTTAATTGTCTTTATGTTATTAACGTTTAAGAGCCATTCTACAATAAAGTGTATATTTCAGTCGATACATATTCCAGACTGTTTTTGCTTAATTTGTCGAAAACATTGTTTTTACGATAGTCCAGGGTGTCGACCTCAATGGCCAACAGTCAGCAGCGATCGATATTTACACACTTAGCCGACGTGTTCGTTTGAAAACACTTACCATCGCCGCATGTCTGAACCATAACGAGACTGGACATGTTATGTATATGACAGCAATGTCATACTTTAAAGTGAAATATGTACAATAATGCTATTTTTCGATTACATTGATATCAACATTCGAACATCAGGATGTGATTTGTCCCGTAACCTGGGTATTTGGTTTGATATAATTATGCACAGTACTCAGTAAACTATGATCAAAAGTTAGGTACATGAAATGATCACTTACGAGAGTTGCACATCAGTATAGATATAAATATGTGTACTGTATTTTACTACAATATAAAAGTAATAATGTGTAACTTGTGTTATGGCTAAGACAAACGGTATGGTTGAGACATTATTGTTATGGCTATGGCTACTACATGTATTCCTGTATAATGTGATGAGTATTTATTTTACATAGTTGCGTAATACTACTGTGTGCGTGCGTGCGTGCGTGCGTGCGTGCGTGCGTGCGTGCGTGCGTGCGTGCGTGCGTGTGTCGGATATTTTGTTGTGCCAACTTCCGTTTCCTATTCTAACACCAGGACTTTCTCATTTTCTTTCGTGACATCTTTCAGCAACATTAACATACGCCATGCTTCATTAAAGTGACGTCGTATAGTTTCGTGATTTTATTATGTGTATTTTATCTCTCTCTCTCTCTCTCTCTCTCTCTCTCTCTCTCTCTCTCTCTCTCTATCCCTCTCTCTCTGTCTCTCTCAATGAATATATATATATATATATATATATATATATATATTATGATGCCACTATAGTGAAAGCACATAATACAATACACGAAAATATGAAAATATACGACGTCCACTTAATGAAGCATGGCGTATATACATATTGCTGCTCTCTCTCTCTCTCTCTCTCTATATATATATATATATATATATATATATATATATTATATATATATATATATATATATGTATGTATATCATGGTAATGTATATCTATTTAAACACTATACTATAACTGTTGTACAAAGCTACACACTCTAGACGGCAGTTGTTTGGCTTTTCATTATGCAGTCTTAGCCATAACGCAAATTGTATATATATATATATATATATGTGTGTAAATATATATATATATATATATATATATATATATATAATTTGCGCTATGGCTAAGACTGCATAATGAAAAGCCAAACAACTACCGTCTAGTGTGTGTAACTTTGTACAACAGTTATAGTATAGAGTTTAAATAGATATACATTACCATCGTGTGTGCGCATACGCACGCACGTACGCACGCACACACACAGAATCATTATGCAGTCTTAGCCATAACGCAAATTGTCTAAGCCATAACGTATTGTTTGTAATGGCTCAGACAATTTTCTTACAAATTACAAGTGGAGTGCATAGCTCTTTTGAAGTATGTTCCAGTGACATACCATATTGATATGTAAGCAATTCCACATAACTTGTATATTTTATATGTCACACTATTAAGTAGTTACATGACTTTTAACACGTTATAACTGAGACATATAAGAAAACATACGCGGCGAATTTTAGTCACATCAGCAATTTTTCGAGATGGGATATTACAAACTTTGCTAGCAAACGTGTGATTTTAAAAATAGAGTAAAACAAGTTACTGCTTCAACATTTATTGTTTGTTCCAGTTTTAAACGATTTCAAGCATTGACACAATATCCAGGGGACAAATTTTCAAACTCAATATTTTTAATATAGAATATTTTTAAACACGTTGGGTAAAACATGATTGCAAAATAAATGAAATTGGTCTGCATTAATATAAATGGTAAACATAAGCAAACATGCAATATCAGTGGTTAAAGGCCAAATATATTAGAAGGGATAAGACATTCCAGTATTTCAAATTGAAAACAATATGTCAAATTACTTAATAACTGTTATGGTAGTGACTAAGCATATTGAGGGGGACACATAGCAAACATACAACAGTATTATTTTCATCTTGAAAATGGAAAGCTGAGGACAAGAAAATACAAGTAACTGCAGAATGGCTCTTAAATATTGCTAAGGCGTAATCCTGCAATAACTCTGCCTGCCACACGTTACCATTTCGTTGCGGCTTGCACGTGTGCGCGTGACCTGTGTCTGGGACAGCGTGAAATAATGTAACTTCAATATAAATGCCAAGTTTATCTTAACAACAAGACCTGTCTCCTTTTACAATTTATTTATGCGGATAATTTAGATACATTTGGTTTGAATCTGGAATGTGATTCAAATGTTTGGCATTTGAGGTTTGGTCTATTTGTAAGTGTTCATAATTATGCTAACAATGGCTTTGGTAGATTTCATTGCACATAATTTGAGATTTTTTCACATTCCAGTGCACCCGTCTGGACATTTAGAACTATCTCTGCCAAAATGAGTAACACTGTAGTAAAGGTTTATTTTTTATTACTTCAGATACAATGCACCATTCAAGAAAATGATTCAAATGTGGGTTTTAAAGTTGTCCAACACAAATGACATAATTGAGAATTGGATGATTGTGCAGAATCTGTGGGTTTATCTGGAGGCTGTCTTTGTTGGTGGTGATATTGCCAGACAGCTGCCACAGGTAGGTGTGACCGCATCAGTTCATATAGCAATAAGCAGGCCTATAGATGGGTGATGGGGTAGTCACGCTTATTTTGCATGTTTTGAGACTGACTCGTAGTAATTATTCAACACTTGGTGCTTAATCGGTAGATGTCTAAACTGATGTTAGGTATTTTATATAAATGTTCTCCTAGGTTAAGCTGAATACAAATTTGTCTTTATGTGCCCAATAAAAATGCATTAGCCCAGTATTGCAACTAAGCTTATGAGTCATACAGATTATATATGGTAGATGTGGAATGGCACATTTTGGCGGACTTTCTTGTTACAGTGAATTAATTACTGTATTGGTGGATTGGTGTAGTATAACGTTGAGTAATTTGATAGTATTGGTATAATACATCTTTGAGTATGTATGGGAAATGACAAAATGTTGTGATAATGTATTCCATTAGCTAAATGTATACGTTGCAGGAGGCGAAGAGGTTCAGCAACATTGACAAAACTTGGGTGCGAATTATGAGTAAAGCTCATGAGACACCAAATGTGGTGGAATGCTGTGTGGGAGATGAGACATTGGGACAACTTTTGCCTCATTTGTTGGAGCAACTCGAAATGTGCCAGAAATCATTAACCGGGTTAGTTGTGTTTCTAAGTATCTGTTCTTATTTTAGTTATATTCTTGAGTAACAAGACAGTGAAGAAGATGTAATGAAACAATACTAACGTCAATGTGATAAGACAAGTAATGAGAAATATGCAGCACCTAATATTGAGATACACCATGCACTCCTGCTCTGTTTTAGTGTTGTAGTTGTTACAATAATATTTAATTATAATCGTTTCAGATACCTGGAAGGAAAACGTCTCATCTTCCCAAGGTTCTTCTTTGTCTCTGACCCAGCATTACTTGAAATTCTAGGTCAGGCTAGCGATTCGCATACTATTCAGGTAATAATGTTTGTTATTTTAATTGTTTCATATACAGGATATGCAATTTGTGTTTATTATCATCTATGTTTAACAGTTTAAAAATTAACATAAGTTTTAATTGCCGCTTATAAAGTATTAAGTATTAATTACTAAATAGTTTATGTTATGATAACCTAAAAAGGGTGTAACTGTTTAACGGAATGCAACATATTTTATGACAACAGCTTTGTGTTGAATGTTACGTTTCCTGTTTCTTTTTAAAACTAGTTAATTATTTATTCATAATTAATAATATTTTGTGTTTCTAGTTATACCTATAAATCCCTGAATCATATTAAGTTTTGTTTTCATTTTTTTCACGCAAGTATATAAGTTTTAATTATCCATCAAGTAGGATACCAATACGCGTACTTCGTCATAATTTCTTCGTTTACTTTTAAAACAAGTAATTTCTCTATTATTTTATATGATAAACAAATGTTCCATCCTAATGGAGAATGAATAATGCTAGTTTTAATAAGATAATAGTGTTCAGTTTTCTCCATTGTAGGCACACTTGTTGGGAATTTTTGAGAACGTAGCCAGTGTGCAGTTTCACGACAAGGAGTACGACAGAATGATGTCATGTCAATCGCGGGAAGGCGAAGTGATTACTGTACGTACACTATTTAACACACAGTGTGTTTCATTACCTCACATGTATGCATGCAAATAGTTTGAAAATACAGCGATGCAGGTGTACAATGACATGTTTACTATACGTAGACGTATATTTGCTTGGTTCATCTTCTAGTTCGAGAAGCCAGTGCATGCACGTGGCAATGTTGAGATGTGGCTGGGCGACTTGTTAGTAATGCAACAAAAATCACTGCATGCAGTCATCAGAGAATCTTACCAAATGATCAACGACCAAGCCTTTGATTTGCTCGCCTTTTTCAATGACTACATTGCACAGGTGTGTACA
>OZ024859.1:3353449-3385949 GCA_964017155.1 Oasisia sp. SBJ-2009
TGACAGACAACATTTCTTGCTACGTAATACTAATTAAATTACAGGGTGTATATAGAGGCAACTTTGAAATAACCGTTCATGTCTGCATGTGTCTAGTTATTTACCCAAGGTCATAGCCAACCGTTTCACAAAATTACAAAATGATGCTAAGATATGAGTATAACACGTATTTGAGCAATTCTAAATATATTGTCTTAACATTAAAAACAAAAGTGATGATGAATTTATATTACTCTGTCTTCTGCCAGGTGGGTCTCTTAGGAATACAGATGCTGTGGACGAAAGAATCTGAAGAAGCTCTTGCCCAGGCTAGATTTGACAAGAAGGCAATGCAAATAACGAATCAACGATTTCTTGACATACTCAATATACTCATTGCCCAGACTACCCGTGATTTGGGCAAATTTGAACGAATCAAATACGAGACGCTGATCACCATTCATGTGCACCAGAGGGACATATTTGATGAGCTGGTAAGTTCGCAAACAGTGAATGTAAATAGTATATCTTTATGATTTGGGTGTGACTCTATAGAAGCAAATCATCTATTGTAGAGACCCCACGGTGTTGAACCGAAAGTATTTTATTTATTAGTTGCTGAAACTTATGTAAAATGTTTGCCAAAAGACAAACTTAATACCAATGTAACTACTCTTTTATCAGGTACGGATGCACATTAAAAGCATAACCGACTTTGAATGGCTGAAACAGAGCAGATTCTACTTCAAGGAAGATTTAGATCACTGCATTGTCCAGATTACTGATGTGAGCTTCATTTACCAGAATGAGTTTCTTGGGTGTACCGACAGATTGGTGATCACACCTTTGACTGACAGGTAAGACAGCAAGTGTGCTTGGAATGGTAAACAAATCGGGTTGACTTCGACATTTTGCAAAACTAAGATCAATATAATACATTATGATTGTTATAATTTAAATTAATAATTATTACGACTTTAATCCCTTACATAGATATTGGACGAGTGTTCTCACACAATGAAAACATTGCATAAACATATGGAACAGTTGAGGTGGTGATCGAACCTCAGCCGCCCGTAACCCCTCCCCAGCATTTTAAAACTGATTGCATGGCGTTATTTTCTTCTTTTGGTGTTATTTGCACATCTGTTTACGAAAGATGTCACAACTTAAAGGATGTATATGTCATTTACAGATGTTACATTACATTGGCCCAGGCGTTGGGCATGTCGATGGGAGGCGCTCCTGCAGGACCAGCTGGAACTGGAAAGACAGAAAGTGTCAAAGACATGGGCAAGGCTCTTGGCAAGTACGTTGTCGTCTTCAACTGCTCAGATCAAATGGATTTCAGAGGACTTGGCAGGATATTCAAAGGTGAGTCATTTAATGTTGTCTATGTTGTCACTGTTAACAAATATCAGGTAAATTTGAAATAATGAAACACTCGCGTAATCAGGAATGTTGTGATGGGTGAGATACGTGAACTGAGGAATAGAATGAGGTTGCATAAAGCCGTTTCGTTCATCAAGCAAATTCAGTGGATGATGATGACAATTTTGGTTGATTTTACTTACCCGTTCCAATCTCCCTTTGGATACGATACGATACGATACGATACGATACGATACGATACGATACGATACGATACGATACGATACGATACGATACGATACGATACGATACGATACGATACGATACGATACGATACGATACGATACGATACGATACGATACGATACGATACGATACGATACGATACGATACGATACGATACGATACGATACGATACGATACGATACGATACGATACGATACGATGTATGATGTTGGTACTCCTAGACACGAGTGCAGCATTCTACACCATTAAAACACACACACATACACAAAAGCGCGCGCGCGCGTGCGTGTCCAGGTATTGCTCTTCCGCATATAGGGCGTGTAAGTCTCGCGCGCGAAAACGAGGCTGGGGGCAGTTGGGGGCAGAAGGACCATATTCTCCATGTTAAAGTATAGGACTTCGTTTTGATTTTGATTGTAATAATCGAATTGTTCCAGTCTAACAATTTCAGTTATACAGTCCGAAAGATTATTACAAGCAAAAGCAGTGGAACACATAGCCGGTGACAATGATCACGGAAATCATGAATTTTAATCGATTGTAATGGTGGTTGCCATGGCAACATCGGCAAGTACTTGCATTTGGCGATCTTACCTAATGTTGAAAAGTGCCATTTTTCGCACAGTACAATCTGTTTGGACCAAACGTATACATGTGTTATGATTATGTGCATTTAGACAATTTGTCAGATATAAGTGCTTATCGAAACCACAACGTACAGCTATGTAAAATGCAAAATCCGTTAAAAAACACATACGGCTAACATTTGTGGGGAGTGTCTATTATCTGCACTACATAAATCGCTATGTCTATGATACTGTGGTAAACTCAATATTAAATCGGACATTTAAGATAAGAAAGGTATAACACAAGATATTTATGTTCTGATTTTCCTAATATTCATCAGTCAGAAGTTACAACTGTCATCCATCGAATATTATTCTAATGACCAGTCCCCAAATCAGCTCCAATCCCGCGGAGTCTCGCCGTGTATCGTGACACACTTACGCGCCCTATTACCATCTGCGTCTGAACAGCGGAATTCGACACCTGTTGTCGCGAGACGCGTGTCATTGTCTTGTACTGAGTCGCCTTGAATACTGCAGTGCTCTACTAGGTGGAATTAACAATGGACAACTCACCTCATCAAACGCGTCAGATAGCGAGACCATATCACGGCGATTCTGCAATCGCTGCATTGACTGCAGATAAAGATAGGAATCACCATTATGAGATGTACGTGCGTGTATCAGACCTGCATAGCTTAGCTCCGGACTACCTGAAACGTGCGATAGTTCGCAACGCGCCTACTCGTGCATTGCGATCGGCGAGTGACGCAACACTTCTCGTAGCGTAGTACAGAAGAGAACAATCGAAAGAAGCCGCTTTGTGGTGGCTGGCCCAAGTATGGCGAATAGCTTGCCAAAGTGTGTGCGGTCAACTGCAACAATGGTAGCTTTCCGGAATCACCTCAAAACGTACCTAGTTGGCTTGCATTACATTGATTTATATTTTGTAGCATTGATTGGTTTTAGATTGTTCTATTTCAAACTGTATTATACACCCTCGTTTATTTATTAAATTTTATTTAGTTAAGTTAGCTTATTTATATATTTATCTTAGCTTACTTAATTATTTATCATAGTTAACTTAATTATTTATCTTACCTTATTTAATTTATTTTAGCTTATTTATCTAATTAAAATATATTTTAGATTTAGTCAACATGTCATACTAATGTGAAGCGCTTTGTGCCATTTAATTACTGAAAAAGCGCTATATTAAGAAACGGAATTATTATTATTATAGGACTAGCTGAGTCTGGCTCTTGGGGCTGCTTTGATGAGTTCAACCGAATCGAGTTGCCAGTGCTGTCTGTGGCTGCCCAACAAATCTACATCATTCTGACAGCCAAGAAAGAGAGGAAGAAGGACTTCATATTCTCAGATGGAGATCATGTCAAACTGAATCCTGAATTTGGACTCTTTCTCACAATGGCGAGTGGATTTTGTAATAGTTTTGTTTAACCTATTTCCCTAGCATCACGTTGGAAATTTGTTTAACTAATCTATCCAGGAATAGTTTAGCAACACGGGTGTTCTGATGGTATTGCATCTACCAGAAGAGCATTGTACAATATTGTAATAGCACAGGTGCGCAGTGGCTAGAGCTTCGTATTCTCCACCAAGAGTTAAATCGCGAGCAGTTATGTTCACTCTACATTGTTGCAGTTCACTCTGCTGCATAAATGAGTACATGGCTGTAGACAATGTGGATATTTGTATACCAATAGTCTTCATGCATTAGTTGCAGCGTGGCTGGATGCTTCCCATAGAGGTCCAGATGGTTTTAAATAATACAATTGTGACTAATATTATGTTGGGTGGTATGTAAACTATAATTGTACTTGTCAGAATGTTTTTAGTTGCACACACTGTCAATATTTAACGCCATACCACCTTTCAATGAATGGGCCCAATTATTAATCAGATTGTTAGTCTGAAATTTAAGAATCTAAGCTTGACTGTGTGATTGTTTAACTCATATTATTCACACTGTTTAAAGTAATAATATAACTGGTAATGGGTCTAGATATTATTCCGTTTGTGTTAGTACAACAGCTTGCATAGTTATATGCTTACACTTGTTGGCACGTTTAGTGGTATTACTCATTTTGCTCTCCAGAATCCTGGTTATGCTGGTCGACAAGAATTGCCTGAGAATCTGAAAGTGCAGTTCAGAACCGTGGCTATGATGGTTCCAGACAGACAGGTACAAATAGTTATACTTTTGATGTGTTTATATATATATATATATATATATATATATATATATATATATATATATATATATAAATGCCATTATTCGAAATAGCTGTGATGCTCAGAGATGTCCCCGAATATTTTTTTTATGTAAGTATTATTGTATTATTTGTATTGTGCAGAGATGCAGTTATATTATGTTAACACGTAATGCTATTTTATGGAAATGTGATTTCAATAATTACATATATATTTGTGAGAAAAAATGGTAAAAGTCAAATTTGATCAAAACATTATTTGTTCAACAAAATTAATTGATGTCATAAAATAATATAATGATTGTTTCTTGGCATAAAATAAACGTTTGATATGAATATTATTTTCCGCGTAACCATCAAACGATGGTTTGTTTTTTACCATGATTATGATAATGGCATACAATGAGTATTTAGTAAGCATAATGCATTGTAAATAACATTTTCAGATCATCATACGAGTGAAACTGGCCAGTTGTGGTTTTGTTGACAACATCGTTCTATCACAGAAATTCTTTGTGCTATATAAACTGTGTGAAGAGCAGTTGTCTAAGCAGGTAATCTTTTCAATTTATGATAAGTATAATAGTCAGTCCAAACATAATGTATAGTTAGAAAATGCACGACATTTTTGTAAGACATTTTAGTTAATAACATAATGGATCTACAATTTTAAGTTAGCAAGTAACTAACAGGCACATTGCAGTGCAAAGGTACATTCCATTGGTACTGCCATATAAGTAATCCTTTTAATATCGACGTGGTTGTTGATGGTATTTGCCATAGAGTCCTTATTTCTGACATCATTTGCACACTGAGACGAGGCCCCCTGCTGCTGATACAGTCGCCACATTTTGATTGGGTGTTGAATCAGTTTACCATTATAGTCTGTCATCTTTCTTAATTGTTTGTCTTCGTTAGGTTCACTACGACTTTGGTCTGAGGAACATATTATCAGTGTTAAGATCACTTGGCTCGGAGAAACGTGCACGAGTTGGCGAAACAGAAACCACTATAGTCATGAGGATTTTAAGAGACATGAATATATCTAAACTGGTAAGTTGTTGTCAACAACGGGTAAAAGCTAACATATATATCGTATATTTTATACAAGGTTATATTACATAAATGTGTAGTTGGTTATCTTTGTTGAAATCGAGGGTATTTTGTGCATATAGGTTGATGAAGATGAGCCACTATTCTTGAGTCTGATAGCTGACTTGTTCCCAGCAATTCAACTAGAAAGTGGTTCGTATGCTCTACTTCAGCGAGCTATTGAAAATTCGGTGCAGTCATTGCAGCTGATCAATCATCCTTCTTGGAATCTCAAAGTTGTCCAGGTATTAATATTTGAAAGACTATCAATTAAAACATAGTTTGATATATTACTCCATTTCAGACACAATAGGACATGCATTCAAACACCAACAGAACAATATCGAATGCATTTCACGGACACAACCGTACAGGTGACTATAAAAATCGTACAGAGCACGTTTGTGCATTTTAAACTGTGATTTACAAACATGGTCACTACGCAGGATCATTCTTGAACCACACATGAACACTTAGTATTTGATATAAATAATTTCAAGCATGAATAATAATAATAATCATACATCGATTGCACTTACAATAAATAATTTGCCTTGAAGTTGTATGAAACACAACTCGTTCGACACGGCATGATGGCTCTTGGACCAAGTGGAGCGGGCAAGTCGTGCTGCATCAATGTACTGATGAAATCCCTCAGTGAGATGGGAATGCCACACAGGGAAGTGAGAATGAACCCTAAAGCCATAACAGCACCGCAGATGTTTGGTCGTCTTGACGTTGCAACAAATGATTGGACAGATGGTATATTTTCTACCCTCTGGAGGAGAACCCTTAAAATAAAGAAAGGTCCGTTGAACATTTGTGTACTTTGATATCAAGGTTCCATCCAATGCTTTTGCTTTATGAATGTGCCAGTGTGTGTGCGTGTGGTTCCATGTGCATGTGTAGAAGAAGAAGAAGGAGAATTATGTTTTATTCGGCCAGTATTTCAAACAATGCATACACTATATCCATGTCAAACAACTCAGAACCAATACAAATATAAAAATCACAGCAAACACGGTAATAATATATAATAACTAACAATACAACGTACGGTCAGGAGACTCATCTAAGACCATGCTAGTCGCTATCGAAGAGCCATCGTGCAGGACATTTCATGTACAAAATTATCTAAAACAAATTCTTCCAGAGAGAGAGAAAAAAAACAATTTAAAGATGCATGTGCGCAATTGACATGGTTATAGTATAATTAGGCACTGTTTTAAATATAAAGCATAAAGTTGTACAGGTGGTTATTCCGCATATGTATATTTATGTTCATAACCTACAATATTTGCATACCACAAATTTGTTTCACGTCGAGTCGAATGCAATATCTTGTATGTTTTTTTGTAACATTTATTGCATTGTGCATATGTATGTCCTAATACATATTTCTCAGCTTGTAGTATTTAATAAATAAGTTCAATAAAAAACGTATTATTTATATTCATAAAATATAGCTATGTTAATTTATTCGGTGGTTATTTAGCTATACAGGAATGATTTAGAATGAATAATGTTGTGATGACAGATGATCATATCTGGCTGATACTCGATGGCCCAGTGGATGCCATCTGGATTGAGAACTTGAACTCTGTGTTAGACGACAACAGGACATTAACACTGGCGAATGGAGATCGAATCCCAATGGCTGCCAACTGTAAGATCCTTTTCGAGGTACACAACATTGACAATGCTTCGCCAGCGACTGTGTCGAGGAATGGTATGGTCTTCACGAGTTCGTCAGCTCTCGATTGGCGACCCATTCTCCAGGCAAGTGATTTACTACTGTCTGTATTAAATCAAGAGAACAATCAAACTAGCATCGATACGTTACTCTGTCTGTTTGTCTGTGAACCAATATCATCATCATATTTAAACTTTGTTATCTCCGTCAGGTTTCCATGTTTAGGGCTGAAACGTTTTGTACTATCTACCGGGTCCACCAAAATAGTTCCTCGTGTCCGGGAAGGAAGTCGCAATTTCAATACAGTGGATACAGTCGATTGCTTCATGATCAAAGCTGGATAATCTGCTAGTTCTTGTATATTGTATGTACAATTGTTTGAAAATTAACTTGTGTAATAGAGTATTTATTATCTCCTACTAAATGTTACATTTCAAATTTATTAAATTAATGTGTAGTATACATTTTATTGGTAGGGATGGCTCACAAACAGATCCATGCAAGAATCAACATTGATCCTGGACTTTTTCGATAAGATATTCAACGATATATATATATTTGCCGATGTGACTCTTTTACCAAAGATGAAGGTCCTCCAGTGCAATCAGATCAGACAGGTAAGTTTGTATACTATAATTATATGTATATATGTATGTATATATATATATATATATATATATATATATATATATATACACACCCACACACACACATAAACCTATCTGCCTAATAAACAAGTTACAAAGTGCAACTCGCTGCTACTCGACTAGTACACACACACACACACACACACACACACACACACACACACACACACACACACACACACACACACACACACACACACACACACACACACACACACACACACACACACATACACACATACACACACACACACACATATATATGTACATATACTTGTTATACATACGCTCATGGATACATACGTATGGCTGTCGTCGCATCACTCGGTTGCGTCGTTGCATCGTACGTCGCGTCGCTCCGTCGAGTCGTGCGGTCGCGTCGCTCGGATATACATACATAAGGTTAATGTTTTGGTCCGTAATAATGCAAACTTGAATGTAAATAATAACAATAGCATTGCTCTAAATGTAGGTTTCTCTTCTTTGTAGTAATTTGTTAATGAATTGCTACGTTACTTATTTATGCCTGTCACCTCTACTGGGGTATAGGATGGGCACACAAATGTTCAACCCGAAACATGCAAAACGTATGATGATTTATGGTTAAAAACAAACACGCAAACACGAAAACACTGATAGAAACAATTATATAGATGGTGCACTTGCATAATGATGAAAAACAGCTGGCTTTTGTGTAGACTGGGAACGATCATTGTGTGTACAGAATTAATTATAAGTTAAATTGCTGGCTTTGGTCTCCTTCTACTGAGCTGCCTCAGTAAGCAGATAACTGTAGTTCATAGATAGCTGTGGTTCATATCTGTTTACTCTCTTCAACATGCACAATATTGATCAACCTAATCTAGGATATGCATATTATTGCTTTACCACCGTTAAGTAAGGTTTTCAAATAACCTTGAACAACAATTAAATGGAGATATTTACAGCAGTAAGTGTGTTTTGCAACATTAAACGTTCATTATATTTTAATACAAATTAATGCAGTCTGTAAATTGTGATATGTACATCGTAAAAAACCTACCAGGATTTTTTTATATGTTTCATCACCCGGATTATGTTGATTGAGCAAAAGATGGAATGATATCATAAATACCGGTGTTTTTGTGTTTTTATTTGCAGGCCTGTGACTTGCTAGAAGGTTTGATTCCGACCAAGGAAGACAAAAGTCAATTGCCGCGGAATCACATGGAAAAGTTATTCATATTTGCAATTATGTGGAGCATGGGTGCACTGCTTGAGTTGGACGACAGAGCGAAATTGGAACAATTCATGTTGAACCACGAATCGGGTTTTAGCTATCCGACAGTGCAAAGTGATGAAACAATATTTGAATATGTGGTAGACAGTTCCGGTACGTATTTTGTGAACTAATGTTTTTACTCAACAGTGAGACATAAATTGGTTCATGTAATCATTGATTTTCTGTTAGATAAAAATATGCTGATATTATTTTATGTTTGCCTCTATGTCTGCCATCTTGGGGTTTTATATGCAGATGCACATACAAAGTAATATGAAGCCTAGTGTGTCTATCATAATAAATATTTTAATTGATAACTAGGCATACATATATTAAAACAACTAAACATACTTTCCGTGTTTATGCTTTCCTGGTAGAAAGAGGGGTATCAGAATTTCTGATGGTTACATTTATTTGAACGATTACTGAATTAGAGTAAACGGAATATTGTTATATTCGCTTTCCTGAAATTGTGTCCTTAAATTCCAGCAACAACTGATCAATGGGGTCCACGATTAATTATATGTTATTAAATAATATGAAAATGCATTCACAAGGAGAACTAACATGAATTTCTTATTGCGCCAGTTTATCGTTATTTGTGTTTGAACATGCCTTTATACAAAGCTATACATATAAAATTAGATATACGTTTTATAATTGAAAAGCTATCATTGACATATTAAAAATAGACTAAAGTAGGGAAAGGTGAATGGATTATTTCCATGGTTTTCATTTCAAGTCTTGAAAATGTTAATTATGTAAAATGTTGCTTTTGCCAGGTGAATGGGAACATTGGTCGAAACGAGTGGAGGAGTATGTCTATCCTTCGGACAGTATTCCAGAGTTTGCATCGATCCTCGTGCCAAATGTTGACAACGTCAGATCAGATTTCTTGATACAAACTATTGCCAAACAAAACAAGGTTAGCTCGTATTATAATCACTATTGTGGTACATACAATGTTGAAAACGGAATTTAGAAAAGAAGAAACAACATGTGTTGCTAAATCAAACGCCAGCATTTAAAATTAATTATGACACATTTACATAACCATAACGTGTCAGGTGTGCAGACGTACATATAAAGGAATGGTGCAATTTTATATTATAAATTTATTATTTATTGTGTATCTCTCATGGTTATTCAGTCCTGGTTAAACCTTGTCCAGCTGGCAATATGTGAACATATCATTGTCACCAAGATGTGGTTAAATTAATGGTCTTTGCTTGTCATTGTTTAAGGTGCGTATTCATATGCATTGAACGGTCCGTACATGTTCACACTATCTGCTCCAGGGGGTGTTGCTGATTGGTGAACAGGGCACAGCAAAGACTGTGATGATCAAGAGTCATCTGTCCAGCTACGACCCAGAAGTGCACCTTTTTAAAGCTTTGAATTTTTCATCAGCAACCACGCCATACATGTTCCAGGTACTAGGACGATTCTACTGGTCAGCTATTCATATTAAGGGATCACCGAACACGAGAAGTTTATTTGTTTAAAGCTGATAAATTTCACCAATAATTTATTGTATGAAGTAACTGCGTTGAAACTAAGGATAAACTAAGGATATGTCATGATTTTCGTTTTGCTTAAAATTAATTCAGTACGGGAGAGGTTTATAATAAAAAGCAACATTTTAAATTAATACAACAGTGAAACCCCCATGGTAATTTAATCAGTTGACATGCTGCTAAATAGATAATGAATTATACTAACTTTCTGGGCATAGCCATTTGTGTATGTCGTGGATTTGTTTAGATCTGTTTTTAAACAGAACTATTTTTCTATCTTCAAATATGTCACCTTCAAAAACATCCGGGCTATAATCAAGATGATTGATCTCTATTTCAATGCACAGAAATGTTGATATTCATCTCGCTACTGTTGTGTAGAAAACGGGTATGCATAGAATTGTTAGTTTTTGACTTCCATTAACTTTTGTAGTCAAAACTGCGACAATTAAGAAAATGGCACCTAAATTATTATCTAAATATTGTTTTGTTTTAAGCATACTGGATGTTTCAAATAAGTACCATTTATGTTAGCCTTGCTACGTACGTAAAATATCATAATGGCTCTACAAGTAATATGTCATTAATTGTGACTCAAATATTTTATTGTTTACCTCTCGCCCTTTATCCGTACACATATCCGACATACTCATTCATACTGTGTTCACATATTATGAACCCTAATTAGATTTTGACTTGTGGCCAACGTAGAACATACATATCGATAAAATATAACTCGTCATAGACATATTTGCATCAAACTCAGGCAATCATCAACAAATATTAAATGAATGTTAAATAAGGATTAAGACATTTTAAATATTTGGTGTGCATTAGTTGGCTAGTTTTTTAATCTAGTCAAAAGATTAAGAAAACAAATATTATCATAAAAGTAATTTTAACACATTTCAGATGCAGCGTCTCCCCTTAGGCAACAACAGTTATCTATATCACCATTTCAGCCAAAATATATTGCAAAAGTATTCTTCAGATATTAAAATGAATGTTATGTTATGTCGCAAGCCACGCATGCCACGTCATATGCAACTTACGCCTACCCTGGGTAGACTTAATTATTTTATAATAGTTTATGTGTAACCACCCGTTCTGTAATTTTCATCGATAAAACAGTTATGGGTGAAATGGAAAAGGGTTGAAAAGAGTTATTTCACAGAGAATACTGTGAGTTTTCAATATTATCACCTACTTTCTATATCTAGCAACATATGCTAATATTCCGGTGCAATAAACACACTGAAAGATGATATATGGGGTTAATACCAAGAATTTTCTGTGATTTTGTTGATGAACACCAGATTGCAGCTTAGATTGCATATTACGTTATACTAAATACAACGACAAAATAGTAGCAACTCACAAAATATTAAAATAGTTTTAATGCCTATAAAGCCGATGCATTCGCCCATTTATTTTGACATTGTCATGTTCCTCTGTTGTATACTCATTATTTTATAGTGGGTTGTGTAAAAGCACTCCTTTAACAATTTCACTGAATATTTGTTTGTGAAAATAGGGTTACTGTTAAAAAGAGGATTTCTCACAGAAAACTGTGAGACTTGCGATGCTGTCACGTAGTTCCCATCTCTAGGTAGGTATATGGGACTATCCAAAAATCACTATGAGCATACATCCTTACAAAATGTACAGAGAAACGGTCTGGCTCAGAGCCTTATTAGAACGAGGCCATATGTCAAATTTAAATACATTTAACTATGACAGTTTAACTTCATTTTGCAAATGTGTTACTATTACACTATAATGTTATTGTCGTCCAGAGAACAGTTGAGAGTTACGTGGAGAAGCGCATGGGCAGTACCTATGGTCCACCTGGCGGACGCAAGATGACTATCTTCATTGATGATATCAACATGCCCATCATCAATGAATGGGGTGATCAGGTGTGTTAATTTACTGTTCACGATACACTGCATGAGCAATTGGACGATATGAGTAAATCAATATTTAAATGAATGTTAAATATCACAGAATGAGTAGTAATTCTCTAAACGTGTTCTTGAAACGTGTTCTTGTTAAATACTGTATTTTTCAAGCAAAATGGCATATATTAACAACTAGTTGCTGCACTGTCCTTTATGTTTGCTCAGGTAACAAATGAGATCACCCGACAATGCATGGAGATGAAAGGCATGTACAATCTGGACAAGCCGGGCGATTTCACACATGTCGTTGACATCCAGTTCATTGCGGCAATGATTCATCCAGGCGGCGGACGCAACGATATACCAGAGCGCCTGAAACGTCATTTCTCAATCTTCAATTGTACCCTGCCTGCGAACAGTTCTATAGATAAGATATTTGGTAAGGCTAATGTTACGGCATTGCTTTTCACATCACAATTTATCATTCTCCCCTGCCCTATTGTGTGTTATTACCAAACCAGCTATTGTTAGTTGTAGGGTTACGAAAACGCTGTCAATATAACTTGAGTGAACCGTTTATGTTTATAGGCATTATTGGTTGTGGCTATTTCTGCTCCTCACGTTTCCCATATAAAGACGTTTGTGACATGACAGCGAAATTGGTTCCAGTTACACGAATTTTATGGCAAATGACAAAGGTAAAACTAGAAGGCATATTTGCATTAATTGTCAATATACATTTGCATTGGTTTTACTTATGTAATACATTTAGACAGAACACAATCTGTATAATTGCAAAATAAACAGCGAAATGGAATCCACCTATTCGTGCCTCGCTAACACCACACGACGAAACCACACGGGCGGCTGCGAATTAAATCTAGAACATCACGGCGCCGCGAGATAAATTTTGTTGTGGTAATTAATACGAATGGGAGTTATTGCTAATATGTTCGTGTAGTAAACATATATATATATATATATATATATATATATATATATATATACTGTATGTATTTAATCACGTCCTCCTCAGGTTGAAGTTGTGTCCATGTAGTTAACATTGTTCTTTAAATTCAATGCAACAGATAAAGATGTTGCCAACCCCATCCAAGTTCCACTACATATTCAACCTACGAGATTTATCACGCATCTGGCAGGGGATGCTTAGGATACAGCAAAACGAATGCATGTCAGAGGTGGAACTACTGAATCTCTGGAAGCATGAATGCTGTAGAGTTATTGCAGACAGGTATTTAATTTTATTTCACAATATGAATATCGACCTGAAGCCATGTTTCCATATTTATGTAGGTCATTCGAGTATATAGCTTACGGAACCAATGCAGAAATGATATCTCTAATTTAATTGAATAATTAATATGGGGCCGATACTGTAAGCTAGCAAGCTAATAGAATAAACATTTGACAGGATGCATTTTTATTTAATGATTGCACCTGGCGCATTGTAGGTTTACTGTGGAAGAAGACAAGAAATGGTTTGATAAGTGCATACAATCAGTAGTACAGCAGCACCTTAATGAAAAGCTGATGGAAGATATGGAAAAAGAACCGTACTATGTCAACTTCATGAGAGATGCACCAGAGCCAACTGGAGAGGAAGATCAAGACTTAGAGACTCCAATTGTATATGAAATGGTAAGTATTTTATCAAGAGCTCATATTTACCGAATGGGACACAAATTGTACACATTCGTTCACCATATATGATTTTTTTTTTACTGTAATGATTGTGTTATGAATGTCCATAGATTCATTTATGTTAATTTACTGGTATAGCTTGATGACCTTGACGATATGAAAAACAAGTTGAAGAGCTTCATGGGCATGTTCAACGAATCAGTTCGTGGAGCAACTATGGATCTAGTATTCTTCAAAGATGCTATGACGCATCTGATTAAGGTAATGGTAGCTCTGCTGCGGCGTACGTTCAGTACTTATTAATGTAAAACAATTGACGCTGAATGCTGAACTTTCTCACAAACGGCACGATTCAAATATTAGCATAATTCATAACACATTGTATAGTGCATGACATGGCGATACAAATGTTGGATAGCATATTATGGCAATGTGTGTGTGTGTGTGTGTGTGTGTGTGTGTGTGTGCGTGCGTGCGTACGTGCGTGCGTGCGTGTGTGTGTGTGTGTGTGTGTGTGTGTGTGTGTGTGTGTGTTTGAGGGTTTGAGTGAGTGAGTGAGTGAGTGAGTGAGTGAGTGAGTGAGTGAGTGCGTGCGTGCGTGCGTGCGCGTGTGCATGTGTGTGCGTGTTTTGTGTGTGCGTTTGTTTGTTTGTTTGTGTGTGTATGCGTGTATTGTGCGTGTGTGTGTGTGCGTGTGTGTGTTTGTTTGTGTGTGTTTGTTTGTGTGTGTGTGTGTTGTGTGCGTGTGTTGTGCGTGTTTGATTGAGTGTGTGTGTGTGTGTGTGCGTGTGTGTGCGCGTGCGTGTGTGTGTATGTCTGTTATATGTATCAAGTGGTATATACTGTAAATATTAGTTTGGAATTACGTCATATTACTAAAAAGAAGTAATTATTGTATCTATTTTGTCTCCTTTCAGGGTATTCCGTTATATGTAGCTGAATGTTTGGGAAATTGATGTGCGTGTTGTTTTTATTGCAATGGTAATAGTCGTTTCATTATCATTGAGATTATTGTAACGGTTTGTTTGAGGTCATTGTGTTTTCCTCATCGCTAGATATCAAGAATATTGGGAACACCAATAGGGAATGCCTTGCTGGTGGGAGTTGGAGGGTCTGGGAAGCAATCTGTCACAAAGCTTGCTTCATTCATTGCTGGTTACACACACTTCCAGATAACGTTGTCCAGGTATGTGAAGTTTTCTTTAGTGATGTATTATATAACCCATTCACGTATTCTTGACATTTGTCTTCTTCCTCCTAGTGTTTTTAATTTTGAAGGTAATCCAGGGTTTTATTTGTTTCAAATTTTCAACAAATATATTTGTTTCATCAAATTATTTTGTCACGTATACCTATTAATATAAAGTATTAGCATTTTAGAAATATACAATTACATTCAATTGGTTCTGTATGCATCATTTATTTTGTTTGCATTTTAGATCGTACAATGTAGCCAACTTCATGGAGGATCTGAAGTATCTCTATAAGGAGGCAGGTGCCTTAGGACACGGAATCACTTTCATTTTCACAGATAATGACATCAAAGATGAAGCATTCCTTGAGTACATGAATAATGTCCTTAGTTCTGGAGAGGTAAGACTGCCTAATCAACTATTTAATGAATAAATACTTTTGTTTTGATAAAATAATCCTTAATAATATAACAATAATTGTGTAATGTTGACATGTTTCAGATAACAGTGTAGTCTGTAAAGTATCTCATATAATGTCAATACCTTATTTCAATTATTTAATTTACGAAACATTGTATTTGTGTATTAATAAGTAAAATGTATTGCCATGCTCAAACCATTTATTGTATTGACGGCGCTCAGTGGTCAACGATATCCAAGTTGAAAAAATTATTTACAATATACCATGGCTCCGTGCTTATCAAATCATGGCCATATATCATCTAAATAATATTTTCTCATGGTTGTTAAAGCGTTTCAGTTTGTTGTATCTAGTTGTTATCAGCCTTGCTCTCTAGACACAGTTGTTACTAAGGAATCTAAGTAAGACTTAGGTTGACCGTAGTGTGTATGTATATATATACTGTGAAAAAGAGCAAGATATTAAAGGCAATAAAACAGTTGCTGAACACAACATTAAAACGAGAACTAGGATAGCTGAATAAGGTATGAAAATTAATCGTTTTATTTGAAATGTTTGTTTATGTGTTCTTCGAAGTGTACGTTACATTTTATATATAACAATACAAACATTGAGGTGATCGAATTTACATGAAACTGTCGTCTGTATGCGGCTCTATTACCATTGGAGGCAATACCGTTTCAACTGCAGGCCGCGTATGAAATGAAAAAGTTAATGTGGACCAACATCGGAAGACAGCTGGGTGTGCTGCATGTCCACGTTTACACACTGTCATCATCACGGCACTGTCTTACAGCTGATCTCGGAGCCGAGAAAAGTACTGTAAACACACTCGCTACTATGGTTCACTTTTGCACCAGCTTACTGTCAACTCAGACGGCTCGATTATTTGCAATAAGTGCATGACAATGCTGTCAGACTACCGAGACGCTCCAGTATGCATGAGGTCATCACACCTGTGTTAAGAGGATTGCATTGAAGAGTTATGGCGGGTTGAGTCATTTTCAAGGTGTTGCATCCTCGTGCGTCAGGGGTCGCTGCGGCTGATTACGTCAGCACCATCATCCCTGGTACATCCCTTTCAAAAACTCCTCTTTTAAGGTCAGCCAATTAAATGACCAGCAAAGAGAGTGGTCGGCCTCCGGCCAAGTGGTAATTTTGGGTGATTTCAGCCACGTCTGCTCTTGTTACTTGTGAACGAATCATTATATTGGAATTCCCACCAGGAGTGTATCCGTCTTCAAATGTGGTTGGGTATTTGCGATGTTCCCACGGCTGAAGTATTAGCGACTGGCGAAGTCAACTGCAATAATTATATAGTTCGACTCCGCTCAATACAAACTTTAGGGAAACAATCGGCCAGGGGTAGTGATGAAGTTCAACGACCTCTGGCTTGCTGGCTTAGGAAGATGAGGTGATGGCGTTGACAACTAGATAACTACGCATTTTGGCGGTGGCGTTTGGAGTAGAACTTGTGCAATGGCGGATTTTTTTTCAACGCAAACGACAGGACCAGTAGCACCGCGACTGTGGCCTGAACGTTCGACGGATATTTATGCTTCAAAATTGTAAACATGTTTAGGAAGCCTTTACAAAATCAGCCACATGTTTGAATTCGAAATGTTACTGAATTTTAACAGATTTATTATTTTAACCATTACGGACGTTATACTATAATGTCCGTATGTATGTATTTTCATATTTTAGTATTATTTGTCTTACACGTGTTTATTTGTTTTAATATTAATTATTTGTATAGTGCAAAATATAGTGCTTATTAAATACAGTGTTATTAATATATGTGCAATGTGTTCACCACCATATACCAGTACACGTGTACGAATAGACGTCATGCAGTAATTGAATTGTGGATGACTGTTTTTTGTCATATCTGGGGTTAATTTATATCGTTTTATATTCTCCCTGGTATTGTCTGTTTTCCTTTGGTTTATTGGGGCGACCCCTTTAACTTCATAGCCAAGCTTCTGTTGTCTTATGAATGTATAACCTTATTAACTAGCGAGAAACGTTGCTTTTAATTCTTGAACGTCTTGACACAGATTCCTAATTGTGACGTGTTTTAATTCAACAAATGTATTGATATAGTGGCTAAGTATGTTCCTATATATTCGTGGTGTTTAATAATGTTTTTTTTTCTTCAGGTGTCTAACCTGTTTCCGAAAGATGAATTGGATGAGATTGGAAATGAGCTGATAATCCCAATGAAAAGAGAGTTCCCCAGACGGCCACCAACCGCAGAAAACCTCTACGATTATTTCATCACTAGAGCAAGAAAAAACCTGCATGTCGTTCTGTGTTTTTCTCCTGTGGGTATTACAATCTTAAAACTGCCATGTTCAACTGTATGTCGAGTATTAATAATGTCAGAGACATGCCATGCTGGTCGTGAAGTGAATTATGTCATGTCACAAAATGCATTCATCTTATCTTAGCTACATTTAGGTATCACACCAATGTTTTGTGAAGTTACCTATTGCTAAATCCACATTGGTACCACTATCTCTGACTACTTACTCAGCCAGACTATGCGTATGCATGCGTTCATCGAAAACAACCAGCCAATTCAAAATGGTTATAAAATCAACGAAAGGTTAATGTTGGTGGACGTTTCGTGCCTTTCGACAAGTATTTTCTGTTTGTTTGTATGTACCTTCCTGCATGGATTTCAATCACGGATTACATAACACAGTTTATTTATAGGTGGGAGAAAAATTCTGCAGCCGGTCGTTGAAATTCCCTGGTTTAATATCAGGCTGCACAATGGATTGGTACACCAGCTGGCCAAGAGAGGCCCTTGTTGCCGTCTCACAACACTTCATGTCCAAGTTTGAGATTGTAAGCTCAGATGAAGTGAAAACAGAATTAACGAATATTATGGGTTCCATACACGACGGAGTCGCAAGAACATGTGTGCAATATTTTCAGAGGTGATTACTTGTCTTTTGTCAGTCCTACTCGTCGGTTTCAAAATTGCAATACAACAATCGGTGCGTTTTGGAAGATGCATCAGCTATATTTTGTCGAGGACATCAAGTAATATGTTCACAAAGCTGGTAGTAGGAAGCTGATTTGGTAAGAGTAATAAACGTAATAATGTTGTGCTTATTTCCGTTATATCTGCAGATTTCGCCGCCAGACGCACGTTACACCAAAGTCATATCTTTCATTTATCATTGGCTATCAGACAATATATACAGAAAAATACAAGTATTTTGGAGACTTAGCGGGCCGAATGAATACAGGTCTTGACAAGCTTGATGAAGCAACGCTGTCCGTCGATGCTCTGTCCAAGGAATTGGTTATTAAGGAAAAGGAACTGGAAGTTGCGAACAAAAAGGCTGATCACGTACGTCATTATTCAGTTAATTTGGTACTGTTTGAAAGCAGTAAAATATATTAGCTATTTCATTTGTGTTAAGACAAACATCTAACATATGGTGAAACGGTGACCTTCTATCACACCATAGGTCTTGATAGAAGTAACTCAGAGTGCGAGCGCAGCAGAAAAAGTAAAGGCATCAGTACAGAAAGTAAAAGACAAGGCTCAAGCCATTGTCGACAATATTGCTGTAGAAAAAGCCCTTGCTGAAGAAAAACTTGAAGCTGCTAAACCAGCTTTGGAGGAAGCCGAGGCGGCATTGCTGGTGGGTTGAGAGTAAAACGTATACCGGGTAATATACATGTGCTATATAATAAATTTATTATTGCCTGCTTTGTTATCACTTATGATGTAGGTTTGTAGTATTTGACATAAAAGTATGTTCTTTATTAATAAGATGTGTCTTTTTACACGAAGTGTATATAAGCACGTTTGTGTGTGTGTGCGTGCGTGCGTGCGTGCGTGCGTGCGTGTGTGCGTGTGTGCGTGCGTGCGTGCGTGTGTGAGCATTATACTATATATCATTTACTGCGTGTATTTAGCAACATTTCAAAACGCGCTGCCGTAAAACGTATAGTCATGAGATGGTAAACTGATGATGCTCTGGTACACTTGTAGAGCTGCCTTACTTCAAGTTTAAAACATGACGCCCCCCCCCCCCCCCCCCCCCAACGAGTAACCATGTGGCTAAGACATATTTTAAAAAAGGCATGCAAACTAGCGACAAACCTTTTCATTCCCATAATACAATCACTGAATATTACTGACCACAACCTGCAATCCTTCATCTTTCTAGACGATCAAATCAGCTCACATAGCAACTGTCCGGAAACTGGCTAAACCACCCCACCTGATCATGAGAATTATGGACTGTGTACTAATCTTATTCCAAAAGAGAATGGACGTAATGCAAGGAGATCCTGAACGACCATGTCCCAAACCATCTTGGTCAGAATCACTTAAGGTGGGTAATGTAGTAGTCTCTAGCTTCTAAAGTTGTGCCTCTAAAGCACTAATGGCATAATATGTGTATGCTAGTTTCACTGTAGAATGTTCATGTCATCGTAACATTAAGAAAGTAAAATGTAATACAGTGATTTTCGAGACATGATTTATTGACTACGTCAGTTTTAATCTGTTAACCATAAATATGTATGATTAATACTAATTAGTTCTGATCAAGCATTGCTGCATAGTTGGCATTGTAGTACACAACTGTATTACAAAACATACCATTGACAAATTAGTTTGAATATGTTTCTTTACCATTACAATATAAATTTCGCGAGAATGGCCATTATTATTTGTCATACAACCTCTCTGCGCGGAACAGAAACAATACACTGTACATATACGGTGCATTTGTATGTACTGTGGGTTATTCCATGACGACATTTTGCATTCTTTTTGTCGAATTCTCAGCAATTTGGGTTTCTCTTTTAGTTGATGTCTGGCGGCGGGTTCTTGAATCAATTGATGCAATTCCCTAAGGATACAATCAATGAAGAAACAGTAGAGTTGTTGGAGCCGTATCTACGCATGGAAGATTACAACATGGCTAGTGCAAAGAAAGTGTGTGGCGATGTTGCTGGATTAGCAGCTTGGACCAGAGCCATGGCTGTATTTTACGGAATTAACAAAGAAGTGCTGCCTTTAAAGGTTGGGTTGTTTCCGTTTGCAGTATAAGCATATTTATGGTTGCAGATAAACCAAGTAAAATATTCTTCATGTAATGACATTTGCATTATTGATGTTAATAATACCAACAACTGTGTAATAATAATAACTTTATATATATATATATATATATATATATATATATATATATATATATATATATAATGTACATGTAGTTGCTAAACAACAGTGAAGTAATAATTACCTAACTAAGTACATTACACGATGTAACAATTGGAATTAAGCAACAGTGTTTATTTTCCTTATTCATGTACTACTAAAATTCACGAAAACAAAACTAATAATTCGTGAACAAAAACAAAACAACCATCACAATAGTGTAAATAGATAATTAAAATGAGTGCATTCATTACATGTGTACCACAAAATGAAAATACAAATACATCGATGCAGTGTGTAACTACTAAGTTGTCTTTAAATAAATGTGTAATACAACTATAGCAAAGTAACATGGCATAATAATACATTCAAAGTAGAAACAAGGTATATTACTGGTTATGTGGAAGCAGGTATTTCACTCATTCCTTATAAATATGTGTAACGTGGCAGACTGTTATTCAAGTTGGTATAAACTAAGTTGATTTGATCAATCGTATTATGGCACCTTCCAAGCGGCAAGTGAAGGCAAGGAGGCACTTGCTGTGTGATCACTGCCACAGCTTGGTGGATTTTGCCTTATCGGGGTGCGGAAAGTCTTGGTCAGAGACAACGGAGGAAGGGTTTACTTTCCAATGTTTAGGGTGTTGGAAAGTGGACTGTCTGACGGCAGAGCTAGCTAAGCTAACGGATCTTGTGAAGGGGATGGAGAGAGGAGGGAGGATGATAGCAAGGAAAACAAATGGAGAAAGAACAACAGAAAACATGCCATGCATGAAGGAGACAGTGGAGAAAGTGACAGTAGAGAAGGAGGGAGGGACAAGGGGACAGGAGATGATAGAAGTACATGCGACAGGAGGAAAGACGAAGGGAAGAAAGGAACTGAGAGTAGATATGACCAAACGGAAGTCAATAACAAGGAAGATGTCAGGAAGAAAAGAGACAGGAAAGAAAGGAACAGAGAAAGCGGCAGGGGGGAAAGTCAGCAACCAGGGAGATGCAAAACGGAGGAGCTACTCTGAAGCAGTGATCGAGGGTGCATTGAGAACAGAAAGGGTTTTTATGGGCGACTCAATTTTGCGAAAGACGGACAAGACGTTAAACAAAGGAGAAGATGTTGTTGTTTGTCTTCCGGGCGCTCGGATTGAGCATGTGACAGATAGGGTAGAGAACGTGTTGGGGCATGGCCAGGGAGGATCGATATTAGTACATGTAGGGACGAACAATGCAGACAGGGAGGGGACAACTAGAATAGTGCAAAGATACAGACAGTTGGTAGGGAAACTGAAGAAGACAAGAGTTGAACAGATCATTATCTCAGGAATCTTGCCAGTAATCGGAGGAAGGGGAGCAACCTATAGAAACTGTAAGAGGATGGCAATCAATGCTCTGGTGGAGCAGATGTGTGAAGGAGAAGGAGTTGGATTTGTAGATTTGTGGGGATACTTTGTTGGGAAGGAAGATATGTACGTGAGAGATGGCCTCCATCTAAGCGGAAAGGGCGCAGCAGTGTTCTCCGAGAACCTGCTTCAATCTATGGACAGAGGAACAGGTTGCAATTTTTTAAACTAGTTTCGCAGGGGGGATACACAGAGAAGCCAAATACTAGAGGCATAGCTAAAGACAGCAAAAAGAAATCAGCAAAAAACAGCCTGGAAAGCCCTACGAAATTTGGTTATAAATGTGTTTGTTTAAATGCAAGGAGCATAGTAAACAAAAGAAATGAACTAAACATTATGGTAGAAGATATTGACCCTCACATAATAGGTATAACTGAATCTTGGGCCACCCCCGATATATCAGATGCCGAATTAGGAATGACAGGATATGTAATGTTTAGGAAAGATAGATTAGGAAGAAGGGGAGGCGGAGTTATTTTATATATTAAAGAATCCATCCAGGCTTACGAAATAAAATTAGAAAAAGAAGCAGAATGTGAAGCTGTCTGGTGTAACATAGTTACAGGAAACTCAACATTAACTGTTGGGTTAGTTTATCGTAGTCCAAACATAAGCATAGAAGAGAATGAAAAAATGCACAACGCTATAAAAGAAGTGAGTAAACGGGACTGTATTATTATGGGGGATTTTAACCATGGGCATATAAAGTGGACATCTCTACAGAGTCCTGGGAGAGAGGATCAAGAGTTTTTAAATTTAGTACAAGATAGTTTCCTTTTTCAACATGTGTTAGAACCAACCAGGGACAAGAACGTGTTGGACATAGTTTTGAGCTCACAGAAGGAATTTGTTGATAATGTCAATATATGTGAGCCACTGGGATGTAGTGATCATAACCAGATACATTTTATCATCAAAGTAAAAGGAGAACGGAACAGAAAAATACGGTACAGAAAAATTTTTCACAAAGGAAGATATAAGGACATGAGGGAATATTTAGCGAAGATAGACTGGAATAACACACTGAAGAATAAGACAGCAACAGAATGCTGGAATATCTTAAAGAGGGAAATTGACTGCGTCGTTGACAAATTTGTCCCCTTGAAAAAACAAGGGAAAAGGTCAAAGAAGAAACACTTATCGAAGGAAGCCAGTAGAAAAATCAAGTACAAGCAAATGATGTGGAAGACATATAGACATACTGGAAGTGAAGAAGACTATGCCATTTATAAAGAAGCACTTAATCAAGCTACAGCTGAAATTAGAAATTCGAAGAGAAGCTATGAACAAAAAATAGCTTTCAACATAAAACATGACAGCAAGAGTTTTTATGCGTATGTTCGAAGTAAACAGAAAGTTCAAGATAAGGTCGGGCCACTAGAAGGTAGTGATGGAAACATAATAACGGAGGGATTCTTAATGGCAGAAAACCTAAATGAATACTTTAGTTCGGTGTTTACCAGGGAAGATATTAGTACATTACCAGTACTAGAGACTAAGTTCGAAGGGAGAGAGTGTGACTATTTAGGACAACTAACTGTAACCCCAAAAATGGTAGCTATGAAAATAAGAGATATGAAGGATAATAAATCACCAGGAGTGGATGGGATTCCTCCCAAATTACTACTGGAAATTGTAGAACAAATTAGCATACCACTTGCAACAGTGTTCAATTTGGCATTAGAGGAAGGAGTGGTTCCGGTAGAATGGAAAGAAGCAAACATCATACCATTATTTAAAAAAGGATCAAGAAGCAAGTCAGAGAACTATAGACCAGTGAGTTTAACATCGGTGATTTGTAAACTATTAGAAAGACTAATTAAAGATCACTTGGTTGATTTTCTTGTTAAAAATAAATTGATAAACACATCTCAACATGGGTTTTTAAAAGCGAGGTCATGCTTAACAAATATGTTATGTTTTTTGGAAGATGTCACAAAGTGGGTAGATGAGGGATCACCAGTAGATATAATCTACTTAGATTTTAAAAAAGCCTTTGACAAAGTGCCACACCAAAGATTACTACTTAAACTAAAGGCCCATGGCATAGGAAATAGTATGATTAACTGGATAGAAAAATGGCTTATTGATAGAAGACAAAGAGTAGTAGTTGATGGGGAGGTTTCAAATTGGAAATCTGTTTTGAGTGGAGTACCGCAAGGATCAGTATTGGGACCTATTTTATTCTTAATATATATCAATGATTTGGATGATGACATAACAAGCAAGGTGTTGAAGTTTGCGGACGACACAAAAGTGTTTAGGAAAATAAAAAGTGATGCAGATAGACAGCATTTACAAGATGATCTAAATAAGTTGATAGAATGGTCTGAGAAATGGCAAATGCTGTTTAACTTTGGAAAGTGTAAGTGCCTCCACACAGGACATGGGAATGAAAATGCACAATATACAATGGGTGGTACTGAACTAAATACTACTGTAAAGGAAAAGGACTTAGGTTTAACCATTAGTGCTGACATGAAGGTATCAGAGCAGTGTGGAATTGCAGCAGCGAAGGCAAACCAAATTCTTGGATTAATTAGGCGAAATATAGTATACAAAGAAAAAGAACTAATAATACCGCTTTATAAAACAATAGTTAGGCCTCATTTAGAATATTGTATACAAGCATGGAGGCCATATCGCAAGAAGGATATTGATATGCTAGAAAGAGTACAAAGGAGAGCAACAAAAATGATACCAAAACTCAGGAATATTAGTTATGAAATGCGTCTAAAAGAATGTGGTCTAACAACACTAGAAACCAGAAGATTGAGAGGAGATCAGATTGAGGTTTTTGAAATATTGAATGGGTATGAAAATATTGACAGAAATATTTTTTTCACGGTCAAGGAAGAGAGAAGGACTAGAGGACATGGAGTTGCATTAGCAAAGAAGCAGTGTAGACTAGATATTAGAAAATTTTCATTTTCCCAAAGAATAGTAAACGAATGGAACAAATTATCAGCTGATTGTGTAGGTGCTAGAAGTGTTAATATGTTTAAAAATAAAATTGACATATACCTAAGACGGGCAGGGTATACTTAGATAGATAGGTTGGACTCTCGATAAGCCAAACGGCTTCCTTGTCCACCTGCCATCTAGAGTTGATTCTCTAGGTGGCAATCTTGTTAAATCTTGTTAAAAAAAGATAAGGGATCCACATTTTTGGTCCGACATAGGCCAAAGATAATTGTCTGCAATTTGTTCGGCAGAACCGTATGTTATGTGCTAGTTTCTGACTTGTGCTATATTTATGTGTCATGGTTGACAACACAAATACGTCGTTAAATAAGGTAGGTAATCTATCTTTATTATGCTTGAACATTTAAATACAGCACAGGTATGTGTGTATCTGATACATATTCATTATCTGCAATGACGTAAATAAAGGCTCTCTGTAGTAAAATAAACCCTACATGACTTTTTATCTCATAGTTCATTGTAATTTCCATTTTGTGTGTATTGTTACCTTTTATAAAGATATTTGTGTCATCAGCAAACATAAGTGTAATCATCGTGTCAGATATAGAGTAGTTAGATCATTTATATAAATAAGAAAGAGTAAAGGTCCCAAAATTGAACCTTGTGGAACTCCACATGTTATATTGTTAAGGGTGGGTGTTGTTCCATTATATTTTACTCGTTGTTGCCTATTACGTAAGTAATTATGTAGCCACTCAAGTATGTTTCCTCTAATTCCATAATGAGCTAATTACGTGTACGTTTTATATACTATTAGTTTGTGTTTAATTCATAGTTAATAAAATGATATCATCTACAGTCAAATTTGGTGAAGCAACAAGCACGACTCGAAGGTGCAACTACTGAACTGAATGATGCCCAAGCTATATTGGATGAGAAACAGAGGGAACTGGACATTGTCCAAGCTTTATATGACTCTGCAATGACGGAAAAACAGGTTTCGCTACAATTCATAGTTCACATTGTTGTTGTCGCATTGTACTAAGGACGGTTAATAAATGTTATGATTTCCATTAAGACTAACATTAATATGTTCTATTTCACATTAATAGTTTCTCTTTCAATATTAGATAAATAAGTTTGTGTGTACTGACGTATTTAAAAAAAATGAGAAAAGACGGTATACGGGCATGCATAATTTGAAAACAAAATGATGTTTGATTTGCACAGACATTATTAGACGATGCTGAAACCTGCAGGAGAAAGATGGAAGCGGCATCTGCTTTGATTGGTGGTTTAGGTGGTGAAAAGATTCGTTGGACAGAACAGAGCAAGGAGTTTGCTGCACAAATAGAAAGGTAAAGGTTGATGCCATTTTATGTACACAAAATAGCAGAACAATACTTTAAAACATTCCAACAACATCATACAATTGTGTAACTCATTGTGTTTCATATGCCGGAAGTACACAATGTAATTAATACACTCAAACAATTGCGATTCTTTTGTTATGCTTTATGTTTCTGTTAGGCTTGCTGGTGACGTATTGATGTGCACTGGATTCCTTTCGTATTCTGGTCCTTTCAACCAGGAATTTCGCAATAAATTGCTGCAAAATTGGCAGAAGAGCCTTAGTATAAAACGAGTGCCATTTTCCAGTAATCTCAACCTTACTGAAATGCTTGTAGATAATGCGACCGTGAGTTACATCTTTTTGCAAACTTTCACATTAATATATTATTTTTCACACTTCACACCTGTACACATGTTACACAAATATAAGGCTACCTAAACAAACCTTTGCGTAAAAACCGATCGTAAAATGTTTGGCTAAAAATTACAGCTTGTCCTGCAAGGAGAGGTATGTTGTAGGTGTGTTGATATACAATTTCACACTAGTCTTACAGAGGCCTTTAGTCTCGTTTGGTAATAGGTTGTTTCTTTAGTCTCTGCGTTTCTTTGAATGGTAGAGAAACTTAACCGAATCTTCTGATGGTGCTGGTGTTGTATGATTTTGCATTAACAGATTGGCGATTGGAATCTTCAAGGTCTACCCAATGATGAATTATCAATCCAGAATGGCATTATTGTGACCAAGGCCAGCAGGTATCCATTGATCATCGATCCGCAAGGCCAAGGTAAAGCATGGATCAAGAACAGGGAAAAAAATAACGATTTCCAGGTAACAACTGTTATTGTCTCTTCCAGTGGCTTTAAACGTCTGTAAAACAATGTGTGTTAGTATATATAAGCCTGTGATAATGAATGCACCTTCAAAATGAAATTATGCATGAATACTTATTGTCAATAATAATAAAGTGTCAGAACGTGGATATCATTATGCAATTGAGACGAAATTGCATTTATATAATATATTATATTTCCACCCTGGACGTACATGCTGAACCGTCGGTATTATTTGTTTAAAAAACGGTGACACAGCTGTTTGACATGTGTCAATAACGTGTTTATGATATAATTGTTTTCTTACCTTTTTGAACGATTGACATGACTACTACTTTATAATAAATACATCTTTAGAACATATACCCACTGCTGAGCCGATATATTTGGGCATTAAACAAAATAGCTAGACACAAAAGCTGGCCAACTAATGTACACCAAAATATGTAAATTGTGCTATTCCTTATTTAGCATGCATTTTATATTGTTATGATTGTTTGACATGTCACGATAGTTTACGGTCGTAGCGACTCAGCATTTGTAAGCGGAAATTGATATTTCGGGTAAAATAGCCTCCTAGTCTAATGTATGTTTCTTGACATGATAATTTAAACAGGTTTGATACATATATGTCTATGGAGTGTTACATGTTACCGGTATGCATGTTATATGTTAGCCACTAGTCAAAATATGTGTAGGATTAATAATATGTGAACACTGTTTGAATGGGTGTGTCGTATATATTTTGGTCACTAGTAATGATATATTACTTGTAGAACTATTATGATGGTTTACCTACACAGAAAGGCTATCATAGACGCTGCTTATTTGCAACATCCAGTATGTTTAAAACAGAAACATTGCTTAGATCATACATATCCAGATCATACTTAGATCATAGTTTAGATGCCATTTTCTCAGTTGTCACCGTTTTGGTTGCAAAGGTTAATAGAAGTTCAAAAGTAACCAACCAATATATACCAGTTTTCCACACCACAATAGTGATTTGAATATCAACATCCCTATGCATTACAATGGTGATCAGTCATCTGGATTATAATCCAGAGGTTTTTGAAGGCGACATATTTAGGGAAAGAAAAACAATTCAATTTAAAAATAGATATAAATATTCCAGATGACATGCTCAGAAAGTTAGTATTGTTCACTAGTTAATAGCATGTAAACTGATTAAATTACCATAGAGGCTTCATTGTTCTATTCATTTAAAAAAATTATATGTTGAGACATGGTAATTCACTGAGATGTTACCTCACGAACAAGCACACTAGTAAACTTCTACATTTTCTAGTATTCAGGAAAAAAATTCAATTAAAAACGGGTGATGTAGTAACGGTATTTTAATTCCATAAACAGTTGACGTCACTGAATCACAAATACTTCCGCACTCATCTGGAAGATGCTTTATCCCTTGGTCGGGCTTTGCTGCTAGAGGATGTAGGGGAAGAACTTGACCCAGCCCTCGATAATGTCCTGGAAAAGAACTTCATCAAGTCAGGTCGTACATACAAGGTGAAAGTTGGAGACAAGGAAGTCGAAATCATGTCCGGATTCTATTTATACATCACTACTAAGATGCCAAACCCTTCCTACACACCAGAGGTTTGTTTCTAAACAAAGATCCTTTAACTTACTCATATTTTACAGCCTAACTACTACTATTAATAATAACGTCAATGTTTAGAACATAAACCCTTTGATACCATGCTCAGATGGTCGATCAGTATCAAAATCAATAGCGCAATATTGAACCTATAAACGGTCAAACAAAATGAAAATGCCATGGGCAGGTATAGCTCAATATATATTTGTAATCAACATATTATTTAAAAGTTCAACATCATGGAGTGCATAATATGGTAAAATATTGGGGGGAAATTCAATTCCATATACATCTACGTTTTATTTAAGCAGTGTGAATATTCATTGGAAGGAAATTTGTACAATAAATGTCATAGTATTATTATTTTGAATGTAATTTTATTTTGAACTACAGTCTTTCACTAAGCATTTTATGAGTTCTCTATATGAAGACTAACACTCAAAACAATCAATATATACTCGAACTGCTGATAAAAAATATAAACAGAAAGTGTTTTCTATGGTGGTCTACAGATCAGTGCCAGGACATCCATCATTGACTTCACGGTGACTATGAAAGGTCTGGAGGAACAGCTGCTTGGTAGAGTGATTATGACAGAGAAACAGGAGCTGGAAGCTGAGCGGACGGCACTTATTGAAGATGTATCAAGCAACAAGAAGAAAATGAAAGAACTAGAAGACAACCTCTTATACAAACTCACTAGTACAAAGGTAACCTATGCTATGTATTACATTCTCAGATGTTTGTTACACGTACGTGAATATGCATGTGCTTTCGTGCACTGGTTTGTTTTTTAACGTATGTGTGTGTGTGTGTGTGTGTGTGTGTGCGTGCGTGCGTGCGTGCGTGCGTTCCTACGTGCATATTATGGAGTGTGTGCATTTTATGGGGCGCGTTCGTGTGAGTATGAGGGTAAATACGAACACATATAAACATGAAGCTGTAAATAAAACATAGCACAATATTCTTGGCACAATTGGTTCGTTTTTAGTGTGTATAAACGTTGTATCAGTAGTAGTTTTTTTTTTACTCTAAATCAACTTAATTCTTATAGTAGTATTACATGGACATTGTTCTTTTACCCTAGTACTAGCCTCGGTTACCCAGACTCCGTGAGGTAGCAGCACTTTTAAGCCCCTCAACTCTTCTCGGCGTAGTTCCGCAGCCGACCGACAGTCGGTTAAGCGAGACTACCCTAGTACACCAGTATTTACGAAACCCCCTTTTCTCATTGTATTCGGATATTATACCTTTCAGAGGATTTCCAAGAGTGATAGTTTACTTTATCGTTATGCAAAACACACCTGTTATGTTACAGGGTTCTCTGGTTGACGACGAGTCACTGATAGAGGTGCTTGCAGTCACAAAAACCACAGCAACCGAGGTGCAGGAAAAGCTTGTCATATCGGCAGATACAGAGGCGAAGATAAACGAAGCTAGGGAAGAATTCAGACCTGTCGCAGCCCGAGGCAGCATCCTCTATTTCCTGATCACTGAGATGAGTATGGTGAACTGCATGTACCAGACATCACTGAAGCAATTTCTGGGCGTCTTTGATGTTGCTATGCACAAGTAAGTATTTCAAGAGATATTACTTGAATTTGTTAAGATAAAGGTGTGTTCCAGACCTTTTTAACACTGAGATGGGTGCACTTTCAAACACTCCCTGGTACATTTATTTGTTTGTTTATTTTATTTTTAGATCGCCGAAATCTCCTCTGACAGCCAAACGTATCTACAACATCATAGAATACCTTACCTATGCTGTGTTTCAATACACCTGTCGTGGGCTTTACGAGACGCATAAATTTCTTTTTACGTTGCTTCTCACTCTGAAGATTGACATACAAAAGCAGCGTGTTGCTTTTGAGGAGTTCCTGATATTCATCAAAGGTATGTCTTAGATATCGGCAGTTCTACATAAATCACACATTTGTGATTCCAACCTTTCTCAGCTCAAGATCATCTCCCCAAAGTTCAAATTGCGCCAACATACAGGCAAAGATAACCAAGTCGTTAATTGACATCATGCTGCATATTGTGTATGTTTACTGAGTACGCATTGGAATATCAGTATGTCATGTTCCTAGCCTCTAGATCACGTTGTTATGTCACTATCCGCTACCATCTGTCGCGAATTGCAAAAATACGAGACTCGGTTAGCACCACTGTATGTAAGAGTCTCATACACGGACTGGTGACATCGCGTATCGACTATGGCAATGCGATACTATTCGGCATCAACGATCGTCACCTGCACCGTCTTGAAATGGTCCAGCGGTCTGCAGCTCGAATTGTAATGCAAATCCGGCGGGGCGACCGGCAGTCCATGACGACAATACTGCGGCAATTACACTGGCTGCCTGTCAGAAAGCGGATCGAATACAAGCTACTAGTACTTGTGCACAGGGCTTTATACGATGGCACCCTTGAGTATCTCGCGGCACTACTACTCCAGCACGCGCCTCGCCGATCGCTGCGCTCTGCAGGCGGGTTACTCCTCGAAGTGCCAAAAGTGAACTTAGAACGTTTCGGCCGGCGTGCATTTGCCTGTGCAGGACCCACTCTGTGGAACAAACTCCCTAGAAATATGCGCGACAACGGCAATCTAGTACACTTTAAGAAAGAATTAAAGACATTTTTATTTTCCACATAAACAGTTTTACACAACGAACATTATATTTTAGCTTAACTATATTTATTTACCTATTTATATGTATGTACACACCCGTGAACATTATATTTTAGCTTAACTATGTATATTTATTAATTTACCTATTTACATGTATGCATACACCCGTGAACATTATATTTTAGCATAACTATATTTATTAATATGTTTACCTATTTACATGTATGTACACACCCGTGAACGGGACATACGTCCCGGATTTGATGGTGTCAAAATAAAGTGTTATTATTATTATTACATTAAGGATAACTGTGACCGACCATCCACATCCATGGATATAAATAAAGACATCAACCAGCACCAATGTTTGGCATCACATAAGAATGCATTAGTCCCCGAATATATTACATGTAATACCTTAATATGATAATTACATTGGAAGGGATATTATCAATAATGGTGTCAGATTGATTACGCTACATTCTGCCTAACTCACATAATGTTTCATTTATATTCAATAATTAAACAAGTGGCCTAGTGAATTTAGTGAAAAAGAAGATTTACAATACCATTGGCTGATATGCCATTTTGGATGAGCCTGATTATTTTATATTAACGTTATGTAATTGGAAATTGAATACTGGGTCCGGGAAATCGAATTGACGTTGGAATTACCAGATATCGGACTGGTCTTGGGGTGAAGTGTAAAGCATTTGGCTTACCATTTATCATGTAAACTGTCTATGTTGTCGTGCACGTAGT